>CAHIKZ030002365.1:47500-112500 GCA_903632075.3 Acanthosepion pharaonis
GGGATAGATAGATAGATGTAAACAGAACTGGGATAGATAGATAGATAGATAGATAGATATGAACAGAACTTGGATAGATAGGTATGAACAGAACTGGGATAGATAGATAGATAATGTGTGTAGTATACGTGTGTATAAAATTATCGCGTTTTATAAAACGCCTAAAATATGAAAAAAATGATAAGAAAGCCTGTGTTTGTATTATTTTTTTTTAAAGAAGATACATGAAATCCAAGATAAGCCTTTTTAGCTGGTCCGATCCTCGAAAAAGACAACAGTGTGAAAAAAAAAACCAAGAATAAAAATAAATAAATTAATAAATTAATAATAATAATAATAATTGAAGAAACCAACAAATCATAAAAAAAAGAAAGAACTTTATATATGAAACACTGATACAGAAGGGGGATTTTTCGCAAATAGATCCAACTGAAGACTTTTTCTTTTTCTGCGATAAAAAAAGCGTACCACCTGTTGGTTTGGCGGTTAGTGGGAAGGAAAAAAAAGAAGACATTCTCCTTCATTGAACACCTTTCTCTTCTTCTTCAACGTCGACAAGACCTATAAAGGAGAGTTTCTATTTTATGATATATATATATGTGTGTGTGTGTGTGTGTGTGTGTGTGTGTAAGCAAATATATGGATATAGATCCGACAGTATGAAGAAAAATATATACGGAAAAAACAAACAAAAATCCTTATATGCAAGGATTTTTTGTTTTTTTTTTTGTATATATTTTTCTTCATATATATATGTGTGTGTGTGTGTGTAAGTATATCGAAAAGGCGTATGCTTTTCGATGGTATGTGAAAAAAAACGTCGAACAAAGATATCGTGATGGATAAGTGCTGGTGCACTAAGAATTCATACGATCTGCCTGTCGATACGATATGAAAGGTGCGATTCATTCTCAAGACGTGTTACACATGCACGGGCACGCGCGGAAGCACACACACACATAGGCTGATTTTTCTTTCTCTCTCTCACTCTCTTTCTCTCTCACATACACACAGACATACACACAAATACAGACGCGTGGTTCTTATACGATAGGCGTCAATTTTCCGTACGTATGGGCGGATGTAGTTTTAGGTATATGTAGGAGTGCTGACATCACACGTAGGTTTTAGTTTTAGAACAATTGTGGTTACTTTATCTATCTATCTATCTATCTATCTATCTATCTATCTATCTATCTATCTCAGTATGTCCATTATATATCTATCTCAGTCTGTCCATTATCTATCTATCTATCTATCTATCTAAATCTCTTCACCCCATTATCTATCTATCTATCTATCTATCTATCTATCTATCTATCTATCTATCTATCTATCCTCAGCCTTTTCAATATCTCTATCGTCGCTATCTATCTATCTATCTATCTATCTATCTATCTATCTATCTATCTATCCTCAGCTTTTTCACTATCTCTATCAATCTACCTCGCTATCTATCTATCAACATCGGCCTATTCCGATCTATCTATCTATCTATCTATCTATCTATCTATCTATCTATCTATCTATCTATCTATCTATCTCAGCCTTTTTATTCTCTATTTATCTATCTCTCCTCAGCCTTTTCAATCTATCTATCTATCTATCTATCTATCTATCTATCTATCTATCTATCTATCTATCTATCTATCTATGTCTGTTCCTATCTATCTATCTATCTATCTATCTATCTATCTATCTATCTATCTATCTATCTATCTCCATTAGGTCACGTAAAAAAGCAGCATATTACGATGAAAAAAGGTCCATAAATCAACGGAAACAAAGTTTTGTATCAATATGTTTATGTTCTTATGAAGAGGAAAGACCAAAGTATTTTTTAAATATTTTCTGAAATTTTTTACTCCTTTCAAGCACGTAGAAAATTTTGGTTAAATTTTTTTTTTTTTACGATAGCGCAGTAAGAGAAAAAAAAGGGTTTGTTTTATTTTGCGCTTTTCCCCAAGGAAAACACACTTTAATTTAGGAAATTCTTGCAAAAATCAAATAATTGTCAGATTTTAATGAAACTTTCAGGGCTTATTCAGAAATGAATGAAATTATTTTTGAACTTTTTTTTTTTAAATCTTGTTAAAAATTGATTTTTTTTTCACATGTTTCCACTCACATATTTTCATGAAATTTCGAGAAATTAAATCTTTACGCGCGGGATTTGCTTTATTAGTTATAAACAGGACTCTTTATAGAAAGTAAATCATCATTTTTTTTTTTGTAAAACATTTACAGGTTTCATAGAAAATCTGCTCTGAATTATAAAAAAAAAGTAAAAAAGTGTGACATTAATTAATTAGAAAAAGCTTTCAGCTGTTTTTGTAAATACGTTATATTAAGGACATTATTTTGTGAAGAAATATAACTTTTTCGATGAATAATATATTTTTTACAAATTTAAAAAAATTTTTTCATTAACTTCTTTATTGCTTTTAAACACGTAATGCAATGATAACATTAATGAAAAAGTAAATTTACGAATCGAAATTTGAAAAGCACATAACAGTCGTTTGTACACCAATATTTTTAAAATAATTTTGAAAAAAAATATTTATTGAAAAAAACGTTCATAATTTCTACGTATGGAAATGTATACATGGCATAATCCTTAAAAAATTTTAAACAATTATCTAATTAATAAAAAACTTTTAACAATTATCTAATTAAGAAAGTAAGAAATAAAAAAAAAATATAACATAATTGCTGAATAAAAATGATAATATTCAAAAAGTACTAGTTAAAACGAAAAAACGCGTTCGCTTACTTTGCAAAAATTGTCAATTTTGATCATCCATAGTAATCTGTCATCACCTCGTCACAATCGATTTCTTTGATAAATTTAGACACATCGCTAAGAAATGTTTGGATACAAATTTTTATGCTATAAGTAAGTACTGTTTGTTTCATATCAGATTAATTTAACTTTAAATTTTCTAATTTTACTCAAATAACGTGTCAAAAATATATAAATTTATTTAAGGAAGAAGTTTAAAATCAAAATTTTGTTTTTGTTTACAAATTTCTTAAAATTCAAGGAAATGGCCGCTTTTAAGAAAATTAAACAAAAATCGAGCATATATTTGACATTCCAATCTATATAATTTCTGTCTGAAATACACCAGAATATGTTACTTACTGTAAGTAATAAATTTAATGCTTTATCTTTCAATTAATAACAACATATTGTGACAAACCTTTGTTTTCGTTGATTTATGTGTAATTTTTCATCGTGATATGCTGCTTTTTTACGTGACCTGACGAAGGTACATACATCTATCTATCTATCTATCTATCTATCTATCTATCTATCTATCTATCCTCACCCTTTTCATTATCTATCTATCTATCTATCTATCTATCTATCTATCTATCTATCTATCACAACTTTTTCATTATCTATCTATCGCAGCCTTTTCATTATCTATCTATCTATCTATCTATCTATCTATCTATCTATCCAGTCATTTCATTATCTATCTATCTATCTATCTATCTATCTATCTATCTATCTATCTATCTATCTATCCTCACCCTTTTCATTATCTATCTATCTATCTATCTATCTATCTATCTATCTATCTATCTATCTATCTATCCTCACCCTTTTCATTATCTATCTATCTATCTATCTATCTATCTATCTATCTATCCAGTCATTTCATTCACCATTTTGGGCCAAATTTGGCTCTTGTAAAAATAGCACTAGTAGGAGATGTCATATAGTTACTAGAGCACTGCAACCTTTTCCCAGCATCTTTATCAATAGACAGGTAACAGGTTTTTCACTTAGTGTTTGCTGTGTAATTGTAAACGCCACCATTCAATAGAATTTTTTTTCATGTTTACATAGAAAGTCCTACCTGTGATATCAATGGCCAATTAAACAGCTAATCTTATTAATAATACCTGCATTGTTCCTTCTTCTACGAACCTTGAGTACGCAGGTTCAGATCCTGCCGGAAAGAGCATATTTTTCTTTAATAAGTTTTCTCAAATATGAAGGCCGGTAGACAAAAATAAATAAATGAATTGTTTTATAAATAAACGATCGTATATAAAAGTCTGGGGATCCGATAACATAACGATTAAAATGTTTTGTATATTATAACTGAGTTTTAATGCATGATAATAGTCTTGGTCTTTTGAACAGGAGTAGAGGTTTATCCCTTGTTTCCTGTTTAGGATTAGGTTTCCAGTTCCTTCTAAAGTCTACTTCAACTCTATACTTCTAACGTCTCCACCTAAACTCTGAACTCTGTGGGGAAAATAGAAACGGCCTACCTCGCAAACGTTCTCGCATCTTCCTGGCCTGTGGGTTGAGAAAGGAAAGAAAAGATTCAAAATGGCGTCCGTGAATTTTTTAATATTCACGGTCTCGTGCAGTCACGCAAAGTCGCGTAACACATGCTAATGAGGTGTGTCTGGGCTCCATAAAAGCAGGTTGCTTGGAGACATTGGCAGACCAACATTTCACCCGTGCTTGGTGTACATCGTTTTGCGTTGCTTTTTTCAGACGGAAAAGTTGCGTCCCTTACACTGTTTCCATCGACTCA
Source organism: Acanthosepion pharaonis (assembly GCA_903632075.3). Lineage (NCBI taxonomy): Eukaryota > Metazoa > Mollusca > Cephalopoda > Sepiida > Sepiidae > Acanthosepion > Acanthosepion pharaonis. The sequence continues at coordinate 52,066 of CAHIKZ030002365.1, forward strand.
TTTGCTACAAGCTATTTCGGCAATTATTACAGCATGGACAGATTCGACTTGAAGTTAATACCAAAGTTAAACGGCTCCCCCGCTGGCCCGTCTGTGGTCGAGTCAAAAAAAAAAGGCCGAGCAGGTCTGCCGGCTGTGTAAAATTAAAGACCCCGCACTGGTTATCCCTCTTAGACTCACTAAAATAGCTTACGCTGTGTATCAGCAGCTAAGGGATGTAAGACTTGGAGGAAATAAAACAAGCTCTATACGCAGCATTTGGTGCGGACCCCTTTGTCGCCTGGAGGCAGTTTACCGAACGACGGCTTGGACCGGATGAAACAGTAGATGTCTTTCTGGCCGATTTGAGGAAGCTGGCCGCACCGTTCGGTGGAGCAAGCGACCAAAAGGGGAGGATGCGCTTTCTGGCAGGACTCCCAGACAACGCAAGTCGACTGCTACGAGCATTTCAAGGCTCAATGAGCTGGGGCTAGACAGAATTACTGGCCAGAGCCGGAATATTCTAAAAGATGACGCGGAGCCGGCCTCAGCAGCTGTGGAAAGCACCCGCACTGCCAACTGAGGGACATAAGGTGCTATAAATTGGCGGACTGAACCACTTCTCCAAAGACTGCCGAAGCCGTGCGAAGGATACGGAAATCTTAAAATATGCGTTGCTACAGGTGCGACAAGCTGGGCTTTTTTCAAGAAGCTGTCCGGGAAACGGGCAAGGGAGTAAAACACTTTGGTAGTCTTCTCCCCCAGATCGCCGCTGAACAAGGCGCTACCCGCAGTGATGCGGATTAACGGGCGTTTCCTTTTTTGCTTCGCGCTTGTTAACACTAAGGTGCAACCTTTGACCCTTTGCGCAAGGCATGTTGTAAAACGTGGGACAAAAAAAATATTTATTCTGACTGTTGGCGGGGCTCGCTAACCTCTTCTGGAAACTGAGCGTCATCCGCGCAAGCATCGGCGATGGGCCTGCAAGTAGCTGTATCTATCACTATCCCTGGTCGTGGACGGAGGGCTGCTCGGCTATGATCTGCTCCTGGGAATGGACGTCATCAAAAAAATGGGTGGTGTTCGTGTTGACGAAGATATCGGGCGCGTTTCACTGAAACAGGTTCAGCTTCTTGCAGCAATACTCCTTGGAAACTGGAACGGCCTGACTTTCGTGCGGAGTTCGACCAGCGCACAAAGTCCTGGACGGTATCTTTGAAATGGTCATTAAATTGATTCAACCGCCAGAGAAGGCCCTTTACACAACAGTGTATATGAAGAGTATAAGATCCCAAGAAAATTGCGGAGTACGACAAAAATTGCGAGCCTGGATTAATAACGGGTGGTTGGTTTTATCCAGAAAATGTTTTGGGGCCCCAAAGGGCCTTGATCCCGCTTTTTTTAAATGGCGGTTCTCCAGCACAACAAATTTTATTTTAAGGCCGGTGCTCGACTATCGAGAACTGAACGAGCACGTGGACCCTTTTTGACCCGCGCGGACACTGTATTTCGCCAAGTTGGTGTCATCATGTTTTGAAAAAGTCTCTCAAAGACGGACGTCTAGGAGAGTGGTCAGAAGCTGCGTGGCGTGCCAGTCTATAGACCCAGCACCCGTTCGCTGGAAGAAAGGGCAGCTGAGCGTGAGGAACCACTGGAGCCGGCTGGCGATAGATGTTATTCACCACAACAAAGCATTTCCTGACACTCATTGATTGTGGTCCATCCAGGTTTGCGATATGGCGATGCAAAAAAGATGCAGCCACTATCATCCGTCAGTTAAACAGCATCTAGCCATTGAACGTCTTCCCCCAACGGAGATATTAACCGACAATGGCACCGCATTCACCAGCGAGCAGTTCGAGAAGTTTGCGGATGGCTATCTTTCACTTACGGTTCCGGTGCGCCCACGTACCGAGTGGAAATGGAATCATCGAGCGGAACCACAGGACCGTCAAGACCATCGCAGCCAGGACGGGCTGCACGGTGTCTGAGGCGGTCTACTTATTTAACATTGACCCCGAAGGATGATGTCTCAGTTCTACGGCGCCAGCTGACACATTCTTTCTTTACCACGTTAGAGTGAAGGGCATGAAACCAACCCACTGACGGAACTGTACCTTTTTAACCGGAGAGAGGCTGAAGAGAAAAGGCGATGTCGTCTTTTTAAAATCCGCACAGCAAGTGGTTCAAAAAATACGGAATCGGACGCGTCACTGAGGTGATCAGCCCACAGGCGGTACGGGTCGACGGTGTGCCCCGTCACGTTAAGGACCTGCGTCCGTCGACGCATTTGCAACCACCGCTGGACGATGAGAGCGAATCGGAATCTGAGACCAGTGAGGCATCGCTCTGGTTCACGCCAGCCCCATCAGGCATTTGACTCGGATATCAGTAGCCCCTTCAAGGGACGCGGTGTCTTTCGACCTCAGACCTCAGACCCTCCATTTCAAATAACGATGAGGCTCGCAGCGTCCCTCTTTTTATTTACCTGGCGCAAGCGATCACCACCTCCCTGTCAACTCTGTGATCATGAGATCAGAAATGTGGAAAAAAAGAAAATATACCTATCAAACGTTCTCGCATCTTCCTGGCCTGTGGGTTGAGAAAGGAAAGAAAAGATTCAAAATGGCGTCCTGAAGGAAATATTCATTTTCACAGTGCAGTCACGCAAAGTCGCGTTACACACATGCTAATGAGGTGTGTCTGGGCTCCATAAAGCAGGTTGCTTGGAGACATTGGCAGACCAATTTTCACCCTTTATTGGTGTTTACATCGTTTTGCGTTGTAAACATTTTCAGACGGAATTTGAATTTTAATATACTATATATTTAAGTCGACTCATTTGCTATAGTTATTTATTTATTTTCTTCTTCAAATAGGAGAAGATAGGTTTTTGAATAATGATGTAAAGGTTTATCCCTTGTTTCCTGTTTAGGATTGGATTTTCGGTTCCTTCTAAAATCTACTTCAAATCTATAATTCTAACGTCTCCACCTAAACTCTGTTTTTGTTATTTATTTATTTTCTTCCTCCAGTCCTTTTAAGCAATAGTTTTTTTGAACAAAAAAGAGGTTTATCCCTTTTTTTTTGTTTAGGATTGGGTTGGTTCCTTCTAAAATCTAACTCAAATTTATACTAGATATCTCCACCTAAACTTTGAAATCTTTTTTTTTTCTGATTTCTTCCTAAAAATAGTTCGATAGATATTTTTTTTGAACAGAAGTCATCTGTTTTATCCCATGTTTCTCTTTCAGGATGTTTTCAAATTCCTTTTTTAATTCAGATTTATACTTCTAACGTCTCAATAAACTCTGAAATGTTAGTTTTTTTTTTATTTATTTCCTTTCTTTAGTAAAAATAAGATAGGTTTTTTAAAATGAGTAAATATTTATCCAAAAAAGTTCCTTCAAAAATGTTTCATTTTTACATTTCTAACGTCCCTTTTCGAAACGATATGATATTTATTTTTAAATCTATATATAATTTTCTAGATAGTACCTTTTCGCCCGGATCATGCTCCTTTTATATCTTTGAAACAGGGATATTTTTATCCCTTGTTTCTTTTTTTAAATTAGGTTTCGGTTCCTTCAAAAGTCGATTTAATATTTATTCCTTAAACTCTCGTCTGGAATTTGAATTTTCTTCTATTTTAATTTATTGCAAATATATTTTCATATCTGTTTTCTTCAGTTTATACGTCTCCCTGATCTTTTGAATATTTTGAGCTTTATTTTTTCTTAACTGGTTAAAATAAATTTCAACCTATTTCTAAAATTTGCAAAAACTCGGAAAAATGTTTTTTTTTTTTTTATTCAGTTTATAAAGCAGATAATTTTTTTTTTGAACAGAATAGAGGTTTATAAAGAAACCCCTTTAAACCAAAAAATATTTAACTCTTATCTTCAATGAATGTTGCAAAATACGGATGTTTAATCAGATGTAAATTTTTATAACGAAAATGACATGTTCATCATTAATTAATATATCAGGAATCATGAAGGATTGAAATGAAATTCATATATATATATATATATATATATATATATATATATATATATATATATATATTATATTATTCCAGGATCATTTTCCAACTTATTCAAGATGATCTTCGCCCTCTCTAACCTTCTAACTTTCTGTCCTGGAGTAACAATTGCCTCACAGGTTTCACGTACGATTTCATTTTTTTTTTTTTTTTTTTTCACTGCTCTTTGGACTGTCATAGCTGAAACTCTCTCTCTCACGTGCCAAACGTCTTATGGATTGAGTTGGATCTTTTCTAATTGATCTCTTTAGCTCTAAGTTGAAATGATGATCCCTCTTCCTGTTGTGACCTCCTGATCCAGTTTTCCTCTCTACTGTTCCCTTTTTTTAAAACTTATTCACCATTCTCTTGATGGTTCTTGAATGGACATTGAAGATGGAAGCCAGAATATGAATGTTGGTACCATTACTGAAGGCCTGAATGATTTTTTTTCCTCTCACCATTGCTCATTTGGGAAGACAGTGGGTCTGACACAAAACGATTTTAACCTGTTCTCTTTTCTAGCTGAATAACTCAAAGGTTTTTTTCAGTGATTCTTACGACAAATGGTGTCAAGATGGCTAAACGTCTTATCTGAAAAAAACCTGAAAAAAAAAACTCAATTAGTTTAGTTTTTTTTTTTTTTAGATATTAAACATTTTGTGGGATGGATAAAATTATGCTGTTACACATGATTTGGACAATTTTGCTGTTACACCCTATATATATATATATATATATATATATATATATATATATATATATATATATATATATATATATATATATATATATGTTGAATTTTTTTTAAAATTTCTGAAATTTATTTAAATTAAATTTTTCCAAACTAAATTTTTCATTTATCAAAAAATAAATTTGTTTTTCGAAAATTATGTTTTTTTCTTCATTATACTTAAATATTTAAAAAAAGCATTTATATTTAATATAAAAGGATATTCTATTTAAAAATTGGAGTGGTTTTATATTTTTGTTAGTAAATGATAACTTTTTTTAATTCAATAATTTTTGCTTTAAAAAAAATAAATATATATATTATTATATATATTTAATAATAAAAAAAAATCCATTTATTGAAAAATTGAAATAACATTTACTTCGAATTTAAATGAATTATTGAAATTTATAAATGGAAATTATATAATTCTTTTATTTTTAAATAAAATACGATTTATATTTTTTATATAAATTGAAAAACTTAAAATATATTAAATTCATTTTTTATTTAATATATATAATATAAAATATTATAATTATTTATATTCTATTAATATGTAGCGATAATTATAATTAAATATATATATGTATATATGTTTATATATAAATTATATTTAAAAATAATAAAATTTATATTTTTAATTTTATTATATATGATCCCTTATTTTAACAAATAAATATATTATTTGATAATTTCATTGAAAAATGTTATTCATTCAATATTTTTTATTTTTGTATATTTCATTTTTACCAAAAAAAAAAAAATTTAACAAAAAAAAAAATTAAATTTTAACTATGAATATTTTTTCAATAATTTATATTTGTATATTTTAAATTTTTTAAATATAATAGAAAAAAAAAAAAAAAAATTCATTTTCAAAATTAAAAATCAATATTAATAAAAAATTTATGAAAAAACAATAGTTATTTTTAAAATAAATATATATTTTTTTTATAATAATAAATTAAAAAAAATTTTAATCTCAATAATATATAAATCTAAAAATTATCATCATTAATAACAAGAAAATTTTTTTTATTTATAAATATTATAATATTATATATATATATATCTAAAAAATATATAAATCTAGAAAAATATCTAAAAAATAAAAAAATATGAGTAACATTTAAAAACAAAAATTTTTTATATAAAATATATATTTAAATATTTATATATATATATATATATATATATATATATATATATATATATATATATATATATATATATATATATATATATATATATATATATATAAAAATATTTTAAAATATATAAAAGATTTTCATATTAATTTGTTGAAAATTTTTTCTTTTCTTTTCAAATTTTTTTTGATTTTTTTTTCAAAATCATTATATAATAATATTATATTAATATTTATATATATATATAATAATATTTAGTTTTTTTTTTTTTTTTTTTTTTATAAATAAAAATTTAAAATTTATATTTAAATATATATTTAAATATATAAAATATATATATATATATATATATATCATTATATATTATATATAAAAAATATATATATATATTTATAGATATTTTTTTATAAAAAAAAAAATAAAAATTAAATTTTGATTAAAACAAAATAAAAAAATATACAAAATTCAAGGTTTTTTTAAATTTTTGCGTACATAAACAATATTTTAATTCAAAATCAATGAAAAATATGAAATTTATTTAAAAATTTATCAACCTTAATAAATATCAATATTAATTCAAATATTTAATATATTTAAATGATAAATTTGAGAATTAAATAATATAATAATTGAATTTTCAAAAAAAATTATTTAATTTTATTTATTTTAAATTAAAAAATTAGAAATAAATAAAAAAAAGTTTAAAATTTCCATTACATAAAAAAAATTATATATAAAAAACAAATATATTAATAAATATATTTTTAAATATTTTTTTTTATGCCTTAAAAAATTGTTTAAATGAAATATATTCTGAAACATTTTCAAATTTTCATTTTTTGGGTCATTATAAAATAAAAAAATTTATTTTTCTGTCTCATTAGGCCTAAAAAAAAAAAAAATTTTCTTTTAAAATACCATTAAATCTTATATTGATATATATATTATATAAAATATATATATAACTTATTTAATAAAAATTATTATTTTCCTTTTTTGGGTTTTTGCTTACAAAAAAAATATATTTAATCAATAAATGTACAAATTATATTTTTTTTCAATTTTAAATATTTTGTTTTTTTTTGGAAAATTTTTTTGAATTTAAAAAATAATTTAATCATAAAAATTAATTTTTAATTCAATTTCATTTTTTTCTTTTTCTCAAAAAAAAAAAAAAAAAATTGTTTCACTTTTTTAAATAAGAAATTTAAAGAATATCTATATATAAAAATATATATATCTAATCTTTTAAATATATCATTATTATATCTAAGAAGATTATATATTTTATTTTCTTTTAAAAAATCAAAAATTTTTTTATCTAAAAATTGATTAATTTTATTTTTTTCAATTTTCATTTTCTTATTTATCTATCTATTTCTTTTTAATTCTGAAAAATCATCATCATAAAAAAAAATTTATAACTGAAATATATATATATTAAATATATATATATATGTCTATATATTTATCTAAAAATCTATTATTTATAATCATAAAATTTAAATTTTTATTTATATATCTTTTTATTTAATTATATAAAATATATTTTAAATATATTAACATGGATAAATAATTAAATTAATTTATTTTCTAAAATTATTGATATTAATTAATCTAATTTTATTTAAAAAAGCATAATTTTAAACAAATTTAATAAATAAAAAAAACAATTTAAATATATTTAAATATTAAATAAAATATATAATACAATATTTTAAAAGAATATATATAAAAAAAATAGAATATCTTTTCATTATGCTAATATTTACAAAACAATATTAAAAATATAAATATAATTGATTAAAAGAAACTTTTTTTTTAAATTTTTATTTTAAATAATAATATATATTAAAATATATGATATATAAAAAAAACAAATAAAATATATATTTATCATATATATATATTTTATATATAATATTTATAAATATTTATATAAAATAATTCTTGAATATTTGAAAAATTCTTATTTTAATTGAAAATTTTTTATATTTAAAATTTTTTTTTTTTATTTTTTTTTATTTTTTTTGAATTAGAATTTAAATCAAAAAAATAGATTTTAATTTAAATTTTATATAATTTATATATATTTTTATATCCAAATCTAATATATGAAATTTTGATAAGAGGAATCTAAAAAAAGGTAAGATTAAATTTTTGAAAAATAACAAAATTTTTTTTAAAGTTTAAAAATTTTTCTCAATTTAATCAATTTTAAAAAATTGGTATTTGTTTTTTTAAAAAAAAAATAAAAATAATATAAAATCAATTGAATATAAAATGGGAAATTAAGGTGGAGATTGATCTTAATATGCAACATAAAATTGACCATTATTTCATTAATAAATTATTTGAAAAAAAAAAAATATAAATAATATATTTAAAAAAATATAAATATAAATATTTTTTGCACCATTTTTTTTAGTTTATTTTTTTTGCTCACTTTTGAATTCATTCAAATATTCATTTTTAGAAAATAATTGAAGAAAACAAACATTGAAAATTTTAAAAAAAAACGAAAAAAATTCAATCTCGTGGATATTTTATATTTTATAATTTCAATAATATTAATCTTAATCATAAAATATATATTTAAATATGAAATTTTCAAAATTTAGAATTTTTATATTTAAAAATGGCTGATATTATTTAAATATAAATATTATATAAATTTTAAATCATTATATAAATGATAATGTTAAATTTGCCCAATCAATATAAAAATATATAAATTATAAAGAATTTCCTTTCAAAAGTTTTGGTTTAAATAAAATTTTGAAAAAAATTATATAGGAACATACCTTTTTCCTAATTAAAAAATAGGGTTTTAAAACATTTGAAAATAGGAAAAGATCCATATTGTTTAAATTAATTTGAAAATAAATTTAAAAAAAAAAAAAAATTTAAATTTTCTAAAAATTTTGCTTAAAAAAAAAGTAATATGAATTAATTAAACATTTAAATATATTAAAATAAAATAAAATATTTTTTTTTTTATGGTAATTATAAAAAAATGTAAAATATTTAAAATTGAAAAAAAATCTAAAAAATATTATTAGTTTTTAAATATTTTTTTATATAATTTTATTATATTTATATATATATATATATATATATATATATAATATATATATATATATATATATATAAAAATATATAAAAAAATAAATTTTTACAAATATTTAATTAATATATATTATTTTTCATTAAAATTTAAATATAAATTTTTATCACATATATAGTTTTTCAAATAATCAAATATAATTTTAATTTTTGAAAAAAATTAATTAATTAAATAAGCAAATGATATATTATATTATATATTTATAAATCTACTGAAATTTATTTTTTTTTATCACATTTAAATTTTTCATGAAAACACATATTTTTATTAAATTTCTCGAATAAAATATTTATATATGATTAATATATATTTAATTATATATATATATATATATATATATATATATATATAAAATATATATATATATATATATATATATATATATATATATATATATTAAAAAGAAGAGAAGAGAGGTGCCGCAAACGTTTTTGGTTGTAATGTGGATTTATTTAGAAAAAAATATTATGCTTTGTTTTACATAATTTTACGACACGTGTTTCTGGTCTCGCGACCGTCTTCAGGTAAAAGTGGAGATTTTACATATTATTAAAAATAATTAATTTTTTTTCTTTATGTTCAATGTTAAATATTCTCGATATGAGACATTCTCTGTTTTTGTGTTGGTAATCTGAATTTCTTTCTTGAATAGCTGATTGAATTTATTCTATTCCCGAAAAAAGCACAATTTTTTTTTTAATTTTAATTACTTATTCGAAACTGTTCAATTTGATGTTCATTTCAGTATTTTCCTAATTCAATTTAATTCAAATGATTTTCATTTTGTTTTTCTTTTTTTCAAACAGTTTCTCTCATGTATCAATATATAATCATATTTTTAAATAAATAATTATATATATATATATATATATATATATATATATATATATATATATATATTATATAAATGTGTGTGTGTGAATATTTTTTGCGTGTATAATTAACATTTAGTTAGAAAACAAAAATGCACCTTCATTTAAATCATATTTTAAACTAAAGGAAGTTAATTAATTTTTTTTCAAATTTAAATTTTTTTTTACAAAATTTTTTTTCTGTCTTTCATTTTATATTAACCAATAGCGACGTTTTAATAGTGGTTCAAGCAGGAAAAAATTGTTAGACAAATTAATTTCATTGTTGCTACAAAAATATTTTGAATTTCACTCTACAAAATGATCAACAATATTTTTCTAAATTAAAATTAAATATATATAAAAAAAAAATTTTATTAAAATAAACTTAGGAGTTTAATTTGTCTGATTTTTCGATTATAAAAGCAATCGTATTAAAAGCTCTTAAAAAAATAGCTTTTCAAATTAACATTTGAACACAGTTGATTGTTATATATATAGTTATATATATATATATATATATAAATTCTCAAACCATTCATTATTTAACCAAATTCGCATATTCATTTCGATATTATAAATAAAAGGCTTAAAATGTTAAAATTAAAAAATTATACGAAAAGATAGTTATTTATAAGACGGATTTAAGTAGTTATAAATAGTATTAATTCTTATTAATCGTAGTTTAATATTTATTTATTAAATTTCTACTTTTTAAAAAAAAACGCATAAATAAAAATAACTGCATAATTTAACGCAAATTTTCATATATAGATATAATATATATATATATATATCATACTGATACAAATTGATTATTATTCGGTTTAATTTTAAAGATAAAACTGGAAAAATATTTCAAACAAATCATGAAAAAAAAAAAAAATAAAAAAACTTTTTTAAATATAAAAAAAATAAAAATATAAGTTAAAAAAAAAAATATATTTAAATTCGCAGAACATTTGTTTATATATTTTTATATTTATTTTTCAAAAAAGTGTCAAAATATTCCAATTAAATTAATATATATTTATATATATATATTATATATATATAAATATATATATATATATATATATATATATATATATATATATATATATTATATATATATAAATATATATATATTATAGATATATATAATATATATATATATATATATATATATATATATATATATATATATATATATATATTTAATGTCCATGAAGTTCGTGTGCACTTTAAAAAATTATAACTTTATTTGTATTTTCGATAGAAATAATCTGTAAAAAATTTATAAAGTTTAATGTACCTAGTTTTAAGTATATAAAAAATAACTAATGTGATTTCAGGCATTACTGTAAATCAGTTGGCAAATGTTTTCCGTGAACTGCAAAATCGTATTACCCTTTTGTATTGCTAATGATGGAGGACATGTGGAAACTTAAATAAAATTTCAATAAAAACCTTAAAAAATATAGATTTACTTCTTTCTAATCCTTTTTACAAATTATTTCTATCGCAAATACAAATAAATTTATATTTTTTAAAGGTTTTGAACACGAACTTTATGGACATATATATATATATATATATAAATATATATATATATATATATATATATATATATAAACAAAATTTTATGAATAATCCTCAACGGAATTTTAAATTCATATGGAAAATAAATTTATATCCTTTTTAATGAACTCATCGGCAGTGCGCATATTAACTTGAGAATGAAAAACCGGACCGTTAAAAAAAATACAACAAACGTCTTACCAAATTTTATTGTTAGGACAGAAAAGGACACAAACTAGACTCGATTTTAGAAATGATTCCATGAAAAATTTTGGCGAAGTTCATCCAAATATACGGATAACCTAACTGTAAAAACATTTTTAGCCACGATTTTTTTTTTATTTTTAGATTAGCCGCTAAATCGCAAATAGCATTAGCTGAATCAGTTAGCAAGGTATATATAATAATTAATTAGTTGATTGTCGGTTTTGGATATTAATATTTGCTGATATAGTCCCAGATAGGGACAAATGTTCGTCCAGTGCTTTCTATATTCTGTTGTAGGAAAAGGTAAAAAAACACATTGCTACAATTGCCTAAATGTACATTCAATTTAATTTAAATTTATATATATATATATATATTTATATATATATATATACATTATATATATATATATATATATATATATATATATATATATATATATATATATTTATAATTACATGAATCATTCATAAAAAAACAAATATAGAGGTTAATGATTTAAATGGCGAGAATACATCTTCGCAAACAATTTAAATAAAATACACTATTTTTGAACCTGTATATGAATGATATGATCCCTGTTTATAAATTCCAGTTTCATAGGGTCTTTTTTAGTTTTTACAAGCTTTCGTCTGTTCCTACAGACATCCTCAGGTATGGAAATAGATTTTGTTCTTGTTTTTTACTTCTCGGTAATAAGAGGACAACGAAAATAGAGATGCAATCCGAAAAAATGCTATGAGAAATGTGTTATTATTTTGGGACGTGCGGTCGCAACGCTGAGTTTGAATTTTAAATATTAAGGTTATTTTTGTACAAATATAGTAATAAGAGAATTCTATTTTACTGGTAGCTTTTCCGTCAACATGGCATGAACTATATTGTTCAATAATTACAGAAATGCCACACTTATTATCCGAAAGTTATTTGTTGGATCAGTTATTTTATTTTATATATATATATATATATAATATATATATATATATATATATATATATATATATTTTTCCGTTTATTTGATGGAACTCGAACCGGGTACTGGTGGTCATCGAAGATGATTTCCTTCTGATGGAATGAAATCCTATTTTCTGATCTGATTTACATATATTATGGTACCAAATTATTTATAGTTCAAGGATACACAGGGAATGGAAATGCTCTGGTTATTCTTTGGAGTCATTTTTTTTTTTTTATTTTTCATCTGGTGTTTTCGATCAATTTTGTTTCCACGCGGATGATTCTTCTTTTTAGGTTCTTTTTGCTTCGAAATTTTGCATCGGTAAATTTTTTCACCCCCAGCAAAGTTCTTTTCGTAGATGATCCTTTCAATCAATTTATTGGGATTCAAATTTATCATCTTGCTATTTAAACGGTTATATATATATTTGCATTTGTTCATGTTAGGCAGATGTCTGGCATTGGTTAACAATATTTTTTTCATTGAAGTCGGTAGCTCTTTTGATCGTTTTTGAATTTCCATCTTTGCGCGGAGGAAATTTTTTTGGTTTAAAATCTAAATATAAAAATATCAATCTACTATGCATGACGAAGGATTTGACGAAGTTTCATTTGGTTTGATTTTCAATTTTGCGGATGTCTCTTCAATATTTTTAAAAAAGGTCTTAAAATCTTTAAAATTATCTATCCAGAGATCATTATAATCTTTATCATCAATTATTAATTTCAAAATATGTGGTGGTTTTTATTTTTTAAGGATTATGGACGATCTTTGATCAAGCTTCCTGTATGAACTTTATCAGATCATTAAAACATCTTTTTCAATGGATATTTATTACAATGAATATCGGCATTTATCCATAAAAAATAGAATCATTTTTTAAAAAACAGTTTATATTTTTTTACTCAATATGGTTTTTTTATATATATATATATATATATATATATATATATATTGATTTTTCCAAAAAAAAACCATGATTAAGATTCTCATGAAATTTTATTTTAAATATTCATTTTATTTTTTGTTCGAACATCCCATCAATCAACTTTATTTTAAAAACCAATAAGTTAAAGGGGTTATGGTGAAATATTACATTTTATGGAAAAATGTGGTCTGTTTTTTTATCGATGATCTTTTGATATTTTTTTTTACAAATAAACAAATATCATCCTCCTTCAGGAAATTTAACCAATACGGATTACCTAAGTTTACATAAATATATATATATATATATATATATATATATATATATAAATATATATATGAAAAAACCATTCGTTTGAAAAAAATGAACAAATTTTGATTTGGCAATAATTCAAATAAAATTGAAGGAAAAAAATTTAAAAAAAAAGAAATAGGACAAATAATATGATTTCTATGTCGAAAAATCTTATCCAGATTTTTTGAAAGCCCAAAAAAAAAACCCGATACGCGTAAACAATCTAACAAACAAAAGAAGCTCAATTATCAACTGTACCTCAATCTTATTTTTCTAATCACCTTTGAGCCAGACAAACCTACCTGTAGGTTTCACCTCAACGGATCGTTAGGAACCTCTTGGTTTTTTGTTAAAAAAAATCCTGATTAATAATTTTATCTATAATATATATAATATATATATAATATTTATATATATATATATTATTATAATTTTAAAAAAAAAAATAATTTATAATCTAAGCTCTACTTCATTGTATGGACCATTGTTTTTTTAAAATTTGCAAAAAATACTAAAGAACCCTGGATTATTTACCTAACGTGTTCTTTTTCAAATACATTTTTTTTTCTCCACACACACACACACACACACACACATCACACACACACACACACACACACACACATATATATATATATATATAATTAGTCAAAAGAGAGAAATATTAATATCGTTGTCAAAATATTCTTTGCTTGGTCTTTAATTAAGTTTTAAATGATTCATATTAGCCAAGGATTGCCGAATGATGTTTTAACAATTTCTTTTATATATTTGCGTCGGGGACAATGATTTTATCATCGGCGTCTTTTTTTAAATTAACATTTTAGTACGCTACCAATTATATATATATATATATATATATATTCATATATATATATATATATATACAAAAAATATATGATTGAATTGAATATGGAATGAATAAAATAACCAACAAATACTATTCTTAAAAAATTGCTCAATACAAATAAAGAAGATATAATTATTTATTTTTCCTATAAAAAAATTATATCATAAAATATTTAAAAAAATCCTACAAAAATAGAGCCATTTTGTTTTTATTCTCTAATTTTGTAAAAACGTTTTCCCCTTTCCAAAAGGATTGTTAATTAATTCGAAACTTTTAAAACCATTTATTTTACATTCAACATCATCACTTGACTTACAAACTTTGTTGAAATGTTAGGCTATTTTTTAGTGATTTTTATAACATATTAATGTTATAATTATAATTTTGTTTATATAATAAATTATATATATATATATATATATATATATATATATATATATAAATATATATAGGCATATTCAAAATATGAATTTCATTATATTACAATGATGCATTCATTAAAAAAAAAAATAGATTAAAAAGTTAATGATATAATTAATGGCGAAATTTTTTTAAACAAAATTTTAAAGGTGCATTAACCTAAAATCCCTCGATGAATGTTATGATCCTTGTTTTTAAAAATTATAAGCTGTATAAGGTCTTTTCTTTAATAAACAAATACTTTCAACTGTACATTCAGTCATCTTCAAGCTTATGGAAATTATTTTGTTTTTGGTAAAATTCATAGCATCCGAACGAAAAAATTAATTACGAATCGAATATGTTTTTTTTTTTAAATGTGTTATCGTTAATGGATAAAAACTTTTGGAAAGCGTGCAGTCGCAAAAAGGATACCTGAATCAATGACTTTTTGGAAAAGGAATTGTTACTTGCGTTTTTACTAAAGAAAGAAATGAATTTTTTAATTTTTTAAAACAAAGAAAATAACAAAATTGTTCAATAATTTGTGTTAATTGTTTTTTAAAATTTGCACGGCGGATTTAGTTTTTAAATCAAATTTTATATCAATTTAATTTTAAAATGAATCTATAAAAAAATGATATGAATGATATAATATATATATATATATATATATATAAATAATATTCTTCTAATTTATAAATACAGACAGAAAATTTTTTTGTAGATGTTGAACAATGAAGGATGTTCATTCATATGTTGATTGCCAATCATTGATAACGTTATTGTGGTATAAACAACATACGTTTACTTTTGAAATTCAAATTAGGCCTTTTGAGTAACTACTTTTTTCCGTCCAGTTTATTTTTTATTGACAATGGTTTGTAGTTTTAGTTTACTGTCCTTGAATAATAGATTAATTTTACTCAATCATATATAATATTCTCAGTAGAGTCCAATTTCGAGTCTAGGGTTATATTATTTTTCTAAAGATTTTATTTTGAATGCAGACACTTTCAAACATTTTTTATACTTCTTTTTATACTTCTTTTCAGGCTTCTTTTTAGACTTCTTTTCAGACTTCTTTTTAGACTTCTTTTCAGACTTCTTTTTAGACTTCTTTTTATACTTCTTTTCAGACTTCTTTTTAGGCTTATTTTCAGACTTCTTTTTAGACTTCTTTTCAGACTTCTTTTTTACTTCTTTTATTCTTTTTTCAACTTAAGACTTGTTTTTTAGAGACTTCTTTTTCAGACTTCTTTTTAACTTCTTTTCAGAAACTTTTACATACTTTTTTTTTAGGCTTCTTTTTTAACTTCTTTTCAGACTTAGAAAAGAAACAATTTTCAGGCTTAATTAAAACTTTTTTTTTCAAATCTAGAGAGCCCATTTAAATATTATTAAAAATAATTTTTTAGGGACGAAATAAGTAATATTTCCAAAAGCAAATGAAACTACCTCCGTTGGATTTTAAATTCAACACGCATCTTTCCCAATAGATCAGATATATGAGTTTCGCTTTGAGGTGTGCTTGATTGATTTTGTTTAGCGGCAAATCAACGCCTCTATGGGTTATTTGATGCCGAAATGTAAATATTTTGAACAAAATTTTATGCCTATAACTACATATATTTTGAACGCAATTGCATGCCTTCAACTACAGATAAAATGTATTGTTGATAATTTTATTATTAAGTTGATGCAAAAATTTTAACGTAATAATTATTTTTGAATTTTAAAAATACGTCAAAAACGACATTATTTATTTTATATATATCAATAATATAAATATATATTGTTGGTTGGTTGATTTAGCGGCATATCAACAATAAAATGGGTTATTTAATGACAAAATGTAGATATTTTGAATACAATTTTAAAAAAAACTAAATATATATGTAAAAAGGTATTTTTTTAGGTTGATTTTGTTTAGTAAAATATCAACAACATCTATAGAGTACTTATTTAATACCGAAATTTAAAATATTTTGAGCCATTTTTTATGGCTTCAAGTAAATATATATTGAGTGCAATTGTATTCTTTCAATTACAGGTGAAATGTGTTTTTGGTCATTTTACTATAAACGGTATTGCTGGTATTTCTATTATAAAAACGTATTTTCATATCTTTATGTTTTTTATGGATAAATACTATTTCCCCTCTCCATGGACCTTAATAGGTGCTACCATATCGGTTGAGGGCGGACCTGGGAACAACAGCAATTGAGACGTGGTCTGACGCTGCTCTAAACCCCCAATCTTTCGAGCAGAGAGGCCATGTTGCCGGAGAATGGGGTCTGGGAGAGGTTAAATACACGGAGTTTCGTTAGAGAACACCAATTCGTCATGATAGGTGAAAGGTCCCCTGGAATATGTCTTATGAACAGCTTCAGAATTGAACCTCATGTGATAATGGATAAGAAAGAGGATAGATAGACTAAATAAAAGAAAAACTGGAAACTCTGGCCTGGCAAATTGGTTGCCTCAAATCCAATAATGTCCATGATTCCGAACTCGTTTCTCAAGTGAATAAAACCTGTTGATTACTCATTCACGATAAATTGATTCTTTTATTGATGGAGGTTTAACCTGATCTTTTGTTTGAAACAATGTGGAATATCAACATCATGATTATGTCATTATTTTCTCTTTCTCAAGCCAATATATATATTATCATTATTTTCCAATATTGATGGATATTCCTAATCTTTTGTTTGAAATTGTGGAAGATTAACATAATAAAAAAAAATGTCATTATTTTCTCTTCTCATGAAAAGTGATAAAATGGCATCATATTTTTTTCTTTCCTGTTATTGATGGAATTTTATATCCTAACCTTTTGTTCAAAATGACTGAATGTCAACATCTTGATTATGTCAATATTTTATTTCGAGTTACGTCTGCTACATTTAGGTCCTCAGGTAATGATTGTATTAGTGTGGAACCTCGACATATATTTTCGGTGAAAAATAAAATACGAAAATATTAACCATCCCTGAAAATAAAAACCTTTAAGCCTCAATTTTCAGTGCATCCCCCTCATTGGTCGATTCAGTTATTTACAGCAAGTTATCATATAATTATGTGTGTGTATATGTTTGTGCATTTTTGTGTGTGCACGACGCGATCGTTGTATGTTTTTGTGAATGCCTGAATTTGTTTTTATATTGATTTAGTCCATGGTAGATTTTATAATTTTCTAAGATTTCCATAAAAATAACGCAATTCATCGTATTCTAGATAATGATATTGGTGTTGGCCTGGGATCTCGAATTTCAACCATTTACTACAGCCGTAATTATCTCCAGATTCAATGTTTTTCCAGAATTGAATTTCAGGAACATACAAACCTCATGAACTTCCTCTAAATTTACCAGATTTTATGAATTTAATCTAATTTGTAGATTGTCGATAAGGTCTCATTATTTTAGAGTTGATTATTCATTTAACCTAAGTTCCGGTTTAGGATTTTCTTAGCCTGCACTTCTGCATGTGATTCTCCTTCTGTTTTCATATTTTCCAGCCAACATTAATCCTCAAACATTTAAATTCAAAATTAATCTACTGACCTCCAGATTCCTTTTTCCTTTTCCTGCACATTATTGATTTTTATTTTCCCATTTGTTCCAGATCCGGTGTTCTTGCAGTTTTATTGGCTTAGATTGACGTTATACGTATGCAGACAGATAAAAAAATATATATATGGAGTATCACATATACATATCTACACATCTAGATAACCAGATCTATGAAATCTATCTATCAAATACATAATTAAAAATAGATAGATAAGAGATAGATATATAGAGGGACTGAGAGAATATACACATTAGATATATCCGGGTTTGATATAGACAAATATAAAAAAAAACTGTTATCGACCGTCTGATGATTTGATTAAATGAAAATCTCTGTAGTCGGGTTTCGGTCAATGTTAACTGGAAATTTAATTTAAAATATATCAAATATATATATATATATATATATATATATATATATATATATATATATATATATATATATTTATATCTGATATGCTAATGAGCAGAGTATTTCTTTACTAATTTTTTTAGATGAATTATATGATCGGGTTTTGGGGATGGCTCTTAAAGGCCTTATCTTATTTTTAATTTTCTTTTTCCAGTGGACCCCATTGCCGAACTTTTCTATTTTTCCTTTTAGCATTTTTTTGCACACCTTTTTTTTTTGGACTCTTTTGAACTATGGAAAATTGTTTTTCAATTTCATGTTCTTAGTTCTTTCTTTTGGGCATTTTCATTTTTCCTCAGGTTTGTTGACTTTTACAAGTTGATATACGCATTGACATGCACTGGTATCAAGATATATATATATATATATACTTTCCTTAGCAAAAATAAAAAAAAATTATAACATAAGTATGTTTAAAAATCTGAACACAATGGTTCCATCTTGAAAGAAATGTTTAATCGTTCCATCTCATTCTTCTGATTAATTTTTTCATTTTAAGGCATCGTTAAATGGACGAAATAATCTTTTTTGTTCGTGGTGGGAATGTTCTTAAGTGATTCTATAAAATTGATTCTATCCATATTATAAGAATAGAATAGACACACACTCGACACTAATATATATATATATATATCCAAGTATATAATTGGTATATACGGAATGAATTCCAATAACCAACAATTACTATTCTTAAAAGAGTGCTCAATACAAAGTAGAGCAGATATAATTATTTTTTATAAAAAAAAATTATAACATAAGTATGTTATAAAATCACTACAAAAAAAATAGCCATTATATATATATATATTTTTTACCACCTATTCTTATTGTACATTTTCTGTTTTTAATTTTGAATTTTGAATCTCCGTGAAGCCTGAAGGGGATGAAAATTATTGCTCCCCGCCGTTGTTGTGTTTTTTGTTTTTTTTTATTATTTAATATTGCCCACATTTTAATATGTCTTGTAATATTAAATTTTATACTTTTATTTCGATCATTAAATTTTGTACCGACAAAAATATCTTTAAATATATATATATATATTTATATATATAAACTTAATGGTCAGCGTCGAATCAGACCAGGATAAAATGGTGTTAAAAGGTGTTTAATGGAACTGTTATCTTTAAAAACCATGAGATTATTTGAATCCGCTAACTTGCTTTCAACCTCTGAGGATACTGTAAGGCTGAAAATAGTTAACCGGTTCTACTGATCACCTGATTTTAAATATATATATATATATATATATATATATATATATTATATATATATATGATTAAAATTACTTTATACTACGAGATTCCATTCATTTATTCATTCATTCCTCTTTATTTACATGCCGTATCTCTTCAGGGTGTGGGCGACCATAGCATTCTACAATTTTTGCTATCTCTCCTATACACTGTTCTGCCATCCATTTTCTCAAGCTACTTAGGAAAGTTTTTAACTGATTTTCTCTGTGCCACTTGCCTATAATTTGTCCTGTGCGTATCAAATTTTGCAAGCCCTCTTTCCTTTTCTTGTGATCTAAGATTATGTCAGATGTGATATCCAGTCTTCAGCAGCGAATCCGACATTTTGACGATGTGACTGTCCCGTTCGAAAACATATATCCGACATACAGATAAACAAATCAATAGATAACTGGTCCTATCGATTTATTAGTAGGTCTATCGATTGGTCCTTGGACAGAATTAGCTGGTAATTTGTGCTGACTCATAAAAGCGGACGCCATTTTACGCGGGCGTTCGTGTACAAATATCGGGAGAAGAAGAAGAAAACAAATGCATTTAACTCAAGATTAAACTTTATAATTTTCTTTTTTTTATATAGAAAAATGGTCAGTGAATTTCAACGAAGCAGGTACACATTGATCGACAAAGGAGAACTATTTTGAGTTTACAAATAAGATAAAATATTAATATATATTTTTTATTTGCGTTGATGAAATCGATTTTCTTTCCATTTGAAAATAATAGTATATTTGCGTTTATGTAATATGTCATACCAAAGATAGAATTTATTAAATAAATAAACATTAACTTTCATTCACTCTAATGATTTCAGATGCACAGAAAGAAGCAAATTTTGAAAGATTATAAAATATTAGAGTGAAATGATTTTGCAAATTATATTATAAAATTTACTGTGGATGACAATGGTGTTTACTATAGGAATGTATTGGCAATAATTTTACAATAGGAACGTATTACCAATGATTTTAGATTAAAAAGGCACTGGAAATTATTTTTACTATAGGAATACATTGCCAATGATTTTAAAAATAGGAATGCATTGCAAACGATTATTACTATAAAGAATGCATTGGCAATAATTTTAGTACAGGAATACATTGCCAATGATTTTAGATTAGGAAGGCATTGGAAGTGACTTTTACTACAGGAATAGATTGCCAATGATTTTTGAAATAGAAATGCATTGCAAATGATTATTGCTATAGAGATTGCATTATAAATGATTTTTACTATAGGAATGAATTGGAAATGATTTTTACTATAGAAATGCGTTGCCAATGATTTTTACCATAGAAATGCGTTGCCAATGATTGACAATGATGTTTTTTTTTTTATAAAATGCATTATAAAAATTTTTATTTTTTCATGGGAATGCATTGCAAATGATTTTTTACTAGGAATTCATTGCAAAAATTTTTACTTTTTTTATGCCAATATTTTTACTATAAGAATTTGCAAATGATTTTTACTATAGGAATGCATTGCAAATGATTTTTACTATAGGAATGCATTTGCAATGATTTTTACTATAAGAATTTATTCAAATGATTTTTACTATAGGAATGCATTGAATATGATTTTTACTATAGGAATGCATTGCTAATGATTTTTACTAAGGAAGCATATTTTTTTATAGGAATGCATTGAAACAGATTTTTACTATAGGAATATAGGAATTGCAAATGTTTGAACTTAAATAAAAATTGCCAATGATTTTACTAAATGATTTTACTATAGGAATGCATTGAAATGATTTTTACTATAAGAAATTGATTTTTGCATTTTCAATAGGAATTATTTTACTATGCCAAAAATGGATTACGACTGATTTTACAATATAGGAATGCATTTTGCAAATGATTTTTTTTATTAGGAAATTGAAAATGATTTTTACTATAGGAATGCATTAATTTTTCTAAAAATTTTTTTTTCTATAGGAAATTGGATTGATTTTAATTTTACTAATTTTTTGATTTTGCATTACCAAATATTTTACTATATAGGAATGCATTAAATGATTTTTACTATAGGAATGCATATAAATACAAAAATATAATTTTTACTATAGGAATGCATTGCAAATGATTTTTACTATACCGAATGCAAATTTTTATATGGGAATTATTTTTATTTTTAGGACTATAGGAATGTATTGGAAATGATTTTTTACTATGCATTGACAATGATTTTTTTGACAATGATGTTTTACTATTGGAATGCATGACAATGATTTTTACTATAGGAAAATTGCATGATTTTTACTTTTTCATCGTAGGAATGTTTTCCAATGATTTTTGATTTTTACTATAGGAATGCATTGGAAATGATTTTTTACTATACAGAAATAAGAAATGATTTTTACTATAGGAATGTATTGCCAATGATTTTTACTATACAGAATGCATTGCCAATAATTTTTACTATAGGAATGCATTGCCAATGATTTTTACTATAGGAATGCATTGCAAATGATTTTTACTATACAGAATGCATTGACAATGATTTTTACTATAGGAATGCATTGGAAATGATTTTTACTATACAGAATGCATTGACAACGATGTTTCCTATTAGAATGCATTGCACATGATTCTTACTATCGAAATGCATTGCCAATGTTTTTTATTGTAGGAATGTATGCCAATGATTTTTATTAAAGTAATGCATTGCAAGTGATTTTAACTATCGAAATGTATTGCCAATGAGTTTTACTATAGGAATGCATTTCCAATGCTTTTTACTAAACGAATGCATTGTCAATAATTTTTACTAAAGACTGCATTGTAAATTATTTTTTTACTACAGGAAAGCATTGTCAATCATTGTATTATTAAACAAGCGTTACAGATTAATTTTACTATAAAATTCCTTTAAATTCTTTCTCTTAAAGCAACCTTTGATATAACGGTCTGGCTCTTAAACATCTTTTTTCAAATCTTTCATTCGCTCCAATGATTTCCTATTTAATGACTGGATTTGCAGAAACATTACATCGCACCAATTCTCCATGTTGGCGATCAGACCTGGATTAAACATCGGTATTCGTAATCCCGTCTTCTATCTGGGCTTTAGGAATGTCCATTAAATTTTGATAAATACTACATAGGTAAGAGCAACATATTAATGGCTCACAGTGAAGATCAAACAATAACAGCGGTTTGCAAGTGAAACACACGAATCGTTTTTCAACGACGATGCGTTCAACCAACACCTTGCTCTCTCTCTCATATTACACCCCTATTCATCACGATCAAATTGCGTACCCCTTTATTCCTTAGCTTGTAGGTTATGCCCTGTTAATACCCCACAAATGATGGACTGTTTTGTTTGGATCTCTTTTTGTTATAAAAACCTACCTTGTTCCGCCATCCATGTACTCAAGCGCGCTAAGAAGGTTTTGCGTTGTTTTTCTCTGTCTCTCTTGCCTTCAAACTGTCTTGTGAGTATCAGATTTTCCAGTCCTTCTTTTCTCATTATGTTCGCCAGAAATGTTGACTGCCTCTTCCTGGTGTTAAGTATGGGTTGCCATTTAGTTTCCATTTTTCTCTAAAACTTCTCATCCATTGTAGAACCAGATTTCTATTGTATGAAGTCTCTTCTTTATCTGTAATGAGAACATCCACTGCCATATAAGAGGATTGATGTTAAATAACAGTTCAGTAGGCTTTTCTGTGTTTCTACACTTCATCTGTGAGAAAGATTATCCAGCATTCATTGCCATAGAGGAGGATTGATATTACATAAGAATTCAGCAGTGTTTTCTTTCTTTCACTTGCTTCAAGTCTCCTCTTCATCAGTGAGGAAATTGTTCAGCATTCACTGCCATATAGGAGAATTCATATTACATAGCAGTTCAGCACTCTTTTCTTTGTTTCTCTTGCTTCAAGTCTCCTCTTCATCTGTGAGGAAATTGTCCAGCATTCACTGCCATATAGGAGAATTGATATTACTAGCAGTTCAGCACTCTTTTCTTTGTTTCTCTTGCTTCAAGTCTCCTCTTCATCTGTGAGGAAATTGTCCAGCATTCACTGCCATATAGGTGGATTGATATTACTAGCAGTTCAGCACTCTTTTCTTTGTTTCTCTTGCTTCAAGTCTCCTCTTCATCTGTGAGGAAATTGTCCAGCATTCGCTGCCATATAGGAGGATTGATATTACATAGCAGTTCAGCACTCTTTTCTTTGTTTCTCTTGCTTCAAGTCTCATCTTCATCTGTGAGGAAATTATCCAGCATTCACTGCCATATATGAGGATTGATATTACATAGCAGTTCAGCACTCTTTTCTTTGTTTCTCTTGCTTCAAGTCTCCTCTTCATCTGTGAGGAAATTGTCCAGCATTCACTGCCATATATGAGGATTGATATTACATAACAATTCAGTACTCTTTCCTTTGTTTCTAACGAAGGTTTTCTGTCTCTTAATACTCTGCTTAGCTTTTAGAAAGCATCTTTGGCTATCTCAATGCGCCTTCGGATTTCAGTATTGCACTTTCCGTCCTCTGTTAAAACACTTCACTAATATTTAAAGTTTTTTACTCGTTTCATTTTGGTACCTCCGATTTGCAAATCGCATATTGGGCTGATTTTTTTTTGCTAACAGACATGCATTCTGTCTTCTTGCAGTTGATGTTCAATCCTTTCTTCTTGCTTTCTTTCACTAAATTTTGTAGGAGTTTTTGTAGTTTACTTTCCGTCTCTTCTATAAACAACGAGCCATCTGCATATTTTATATAGTTAAGATCGTGCCAATAATGAACCCTTGTCGGACTTCTAATTCTCTCAGTATCGCTTCAGCTTTTAGGTTGAATAAGTCCGGCGAGAAGACATATCATTGTCTTACACCCCTTCCTATTTTTGTATATCGCCTTACATTTTTCAATTTATTTATATTTTCCAATTTATTTATAATTTTTTTTCAACATTTTAAACATGTATTTACGTATTTTTTAATATTGATTTTCATTTTTTCGTTACATTTCTGTAATGAAGAATTATTAATGTATTCTTGTGCACCCAAAATGACACTTACTTTTCAGCATATTTGTTAACCCTAACCCTGCCGTATCACATTGAAACACCAGTTCTCGTCCAGATGATCGAAGTTAAGCAACGTTGAACATGCTCAGTGCCTAGGTGGGTAACCGTTTAGGAACACCAGGTGCTATAAGCTTGGATGTGTGGAAGGTGTAATGGATAAAGGCGATGAATGAGAAATCGGGATGCTGAGTTTGAATTCAAGTCGAGTTCATTACATTCCCTTACGTGCTAATACGCTTGGGAAAGGCATGAATCCAACTCTTCTGGCCCGAAGAGGCATGGGGGAGTGATAATGGCTTATGGAAGCCGAAAGCATAGATAGGATTAAAAAACATGTATCAATATGGTGATTTCCTTTCGTCTTTCAATGATAATGTTATTAAGCTTATCAGACAATATGAAAGGAACTTAAAATAAATTGACAAATTTGCCTATATTATTTAATGAAACATGCATCAAATATATATATATATATATATATATATATATATATATATATATATATATATATATATATATATATTTATATTATGATATTTCGTTGAATTAAAAGGAAAATGAGATTATTTTAAATTAATATTTAAAAATACATATTTTCTAAAAAAAATCTCTATTGAAGAAAAAAGAGAACAATTTGTGTTTTACATTTTCTTTTTAGATATTTCGACATAGCACAATGTTATCATCAGGGACTTGATTATTGCAAGACAAATATTGTCGTCTTCATTATTGTCGAAGACAAATTTGTTGCGTTCATCTGAAAATTAAATTTCTTACTTGAAGAGTGAAGAACGCTGAGTCATTTTGATTGATAACAAGGTTTAAGGGGAGGTTTGAGTATCCTTGTGGGGAGTTTTTAACGAAATGAGTAGAACATGTCTAAATTATTCAACGAAACATATCTAAATGAAAACAGATTCTGTATTATATATATATATATATATATATATATATATATATATATGTGTGTGCATGTGTGTCAAAGTCAATCCTAATTACTTATGACATGTATGAAAAAATTTAAGTTTTATTCATAATAGTGGCGTTAAATGGAATGATTATTAATCTCCATGCCTAAAGAAACCTTACCGATAGAAACCATGGTATAAAACTTGGTTAGTAATTCCTTCTCGTCGATATTTAATATTTTCAAACATTCAGTTTTTTTTTTTTACATTTGCATTGAACACTCATTTTTTTATAACCGTTTTCTGGACAAATCTAATTTTAATTTATATTTTTCATATATATATATATATATATATATAAATATATATAAGGATTTTTTTTTTATAAAGTGAGGTTTTGAAAACAAATATTTGCACACAGGAAGTTTTTTTACATTTTTTTATTTTGAACTAATGAAAAAAAATACTTTTCATATAATTAATATTTTAACATGCATAATAACTAAAAATATGCATAAAAATTTACTAAAAATATATATATATATATATAGAGAGAGAGAGATTTTAGACCCATTAAATGGAAGAGAGACACAGAGAGAGAGAGATGAAGGGAGAATAGTGGAGGAAACAAATATTCACACAGAAAAAAATTTAATTTATTTTATTTTCGACTAATGAATAAAAAATACTTCTCATATAATTAACTGTGCACAGATGCATAATAAGTAAATATGCATAGAAATTTACTAGAAATAAATACCATTTATCCATCTTAATGGGTGAGAAAAGTATTCGTACACTACAAAAAAAGAATACATAATCTTCATTTAATACTTTGTAGAATAGTCATTATTAAATTCTACAACAACCAACCCCTTCCTGTATTTCTCAATTAATGATTTGCAAATTTTTTTCCATTCTTCTTCGCATATGGTCTTCGGGCCCGGGATGTTTGTTTGGGACTCTCGATTGGATTTGAATTTTCAAATAACGCCACAGATTCTCGACTGGATTTAAATCTGTAGATTAAATTTGGCCATTTCAGGATATTTACATTATTTTTCGGCAAGCCATTTATTCGTTGATTTTGCAGTGTTCTTAGTATCATTATCTTTATGGAAGATCCAGCAAGAGGAAGTTTAAGATTTTCAAACGAAATCATTAAATTTGCTTTCAAAATATTTTGATACACTGCAGCATTCATTCTACCATCTTTTTGCTAATATATTGCCAATAACTTTTCCAGAAAAATAAAACATCCTCAAACCAAGATGCTGCTACCACCAAATATATTTTTTGTTTGAAGACATCGCCATCTTTCCTCTATAATGATTTCTAGAATTATGTCCAAACAACGCAATTTTGGTTTTGTCTGTCTATAATACACTTTAAATACAATGTTTCCTTATATCACGAACTGATTTCAACCTATCATCTCTGTGTCTTTACAATAGTAGTAAAGTTTACCGAGGGTGGATAACTTTAAATTGTTCCTATGAATTTCATTGCTTATTATCCGTTCAGTGACACAGATTCCAGATGAAAGCAAATTATCCTGCAACTCTTGACGAGCAATCATTAGATCTAGTTTAATTTGACGCATTAATTTCCTCAAAGATCTTGAAAGAAGTCTTTTATGGAACACCTGTTTTTTGTTTTTCCACAGTTTTTGATTTTTATACCTTGCAATGAATGAACTAATGGTAGTAAATGGAATATTCAGGTTGTCTGAGATTTTCCTGTAACATTTAACTTCTTTCAGTCTAAATTATTTAACCAAACATTTTTGAATATATATAAATATATATATATATATATATATATATATATATATATATATATTTATATGACGAACATATAAAAATATATTGAAACACAGGATCACAAATTCACACCAATGAAACTAAATGTGTTAGCTCTATCACTGATATTGAGCGTTTTCCAATAAGTACAGCGCATATATAATATATAAATACTGTATGTGAAAAATTTCATATATATATATATACATTTTACACACACCCATATATACATATTATGAAACATCATTGGTCAGTATATTCTGAGGTCTTTCAAATATCACTTGTCAGTATATCCGAGTATTCGTTGACATCACAAAACTACAGTTTTAGATATTAGTCAGTGCCTAAAAGAGATGCACGTTTATTGGTTGCACATGTAATTTTAGTAGTACACAAAGGTATTTCAAACGTCACTGGTCAGTTTTTTCTGGTCTTCAAATTACACGAAAATCAGTCCGTAGACGAAGTCCAGCAAGTGGTTTCAAAAACTAGAGATACTGCCTTATCATGGACTAATTAAGTAAAAAATATTACATTGGTCCCTCAGCTACCTGACTATTAAGACAGAAGAAGACCGTCCTTTTCCCCAATCCCCATTTTGGCCTTGTGTCACATTTACGAATAAATATCCTTTCCTCTACGTTACCTACACTTTATGAATCTAAGCGTAGTACTTGATTGGCGGCTAGGTCTCTTCATTTTACAGTTGAAATGGTAAGATGTAACCGTAAGTTTAATGCTACCACTTTCTTCTCTAGCACTTTCTTTGGACTTCTTCCTTCCCAATCAACTTTGATCTTCAGAAATTTAAATGCAATGTCAATCTTTATCTTCCGTATTCTTAATTCCTGTTCTTTTATTGTTCTCTCTCCTTCATCTTAGTGGCTTTATAGCCTTTCTTGGGCGTGAAATGATTAAAAAACAAATACATCAGACGTGTTTATTTTAGATGTTTTTACTTTAGATGTAACCGTAAGTTCTATGGTGACATTTTCTTCTATTGCACTACCCTCTATTGAGGAACTCTATTCAGGCTTCTTCCTTCCCAACCAAATTTGATATTCAAAAATTTAAATGCAATGTCAATCGTTATATTCTGTCTTCTTAATTCCTTCTCTTTTATTGTTCTCTCTCCTTAATAGTGTTTTTCTCACATATTCTCTAACACGCAGTAACTAGTTACATCTTAGCGGCTTTATTACCTTAAAAAAGTGATTAAAAAAACAAATATACCAGGCGTGATAACTTTAGTGTGACCGTAGGTTCTATGGCAACATGTTCTTCTATCGGTTGAGGAACTCTCTTCGGGCTTCTTCCTTCCCAACCAAATTTTATATTCAAAAATTTAAATGCAATATCAATCGTTATATTCTGTCTTCTTAATTCCTGTTCTTTTATTGGGGTAAAACAAAAATATACTTTTTAAATTATATTCTCTAACACGCAGTAACTAGTTACATCTTAGCGGCTTTATTACCTTTCTTGGAGTGAAATGATTCAAAAAACAAATATACCAGGCGTGAATAATTTTTAAGATGTGTTATTTTTGAAACACAATTAAAAAAATAGGTTCTATTATTGTAACATATTCTTCTATCGGTTGAGGAACTCTCTTCGGGCTTCTTCCTTTCCTTCCAAGTTCGATCTTCAAAAATTTAAATGTAATGTCGAAAGTTATCTCATTAATCCCTGTTCGTTTATTTTTCTCTCTCCTTAATAGTGATGTTTCTCTATATTCTTTAACTCTCAGTAACCACTTGGTTCTTAGTGGCTTTATTGCCTTGCTTGGGGTGAAATCAATAAAAATAATGGAAACCACATCAATCGTGGTTACTTTTACTTATAGGAAGTAATGAATTAGTTGACATCATAACTTAGAAATGAAAAGCGTATTGATTTTTGCAATTGATTTATTTCAGCGTTCTTCTGTTCCATTTGTAAAAACTCTTAATGGCTTCAGGGTTATTTCGAAAGATATAGTGTACGACTTCTCTTTTTAAAGCTAAGACGAATATACTTCAATATAATTCTTTGATCTTTCATTCTAAGCAAAGAACACTTTTTCATTTCGCTGCTGCTTCTACAGATGTGTTCGTTTTGCTTTATTAACCTCCTCATTATTACTTAACAAAGCTTCAAATGCGTTTTCTCGTTGGGGTCTCGCGTATTCTCGTGAGACTATTCTTAGAGGACTAATACCACAGTGCGGCAAATTGATTTTTCACTTGCTTTAGAAAATCAACATAGCACTCATCAGGAAAGATGGAGTTTGATGTCATAAGTACTGACACGAAAAATTAGATTTATAGCTTTTATCTGTTTTTGAGCATTTCCTTTTAAACATCACCTGAAAAATATACAAGAATACCTAATCCCCGCATGTTTTTGTTTACAAACTAACGACTATATCTTAATGTTTTAAGAATATATCCAGATAAATTTGCTATGTTTTATATTAGGCTATCAGCATGGTACCGGAGTTGCCCGTGCTTGATTCAAAAATCGTACGGCTCATACAGCAATCGCTATCACTTGACTTAAAATATTTTTACCCTTACTTGCCTTTAAAGGAGTGCCCTTTGCTGATGTTGCTGATGTTTTGCTTCTTGCCTATCTCACATTGCGAATTTTTCTAAGCTCTATACTAAACATTAAATCTGTTACGAAAAAAAGAACTAAACAAAATAAACACAAAACGATCAGCTTTAAAAAAAGGACTCGTAACTGGAAAAACCGAATGAAAAAAGAATGTTAACAACAATTACTTTTTCACACCCAACCCAGTTCTGCGGAATCAGAATCAACGTTGAGTTTAAAAAAGCGAATGAGCCAATTGGAGTAAAGTGCCATGCAAATTTAAATTTTTCCCACTTGTGACAAATGCAGCTATCGATTTTTTTGCATGCTAGTTAACATTCATGTCAGTCAGCTGTTGGCTCTCACGCTGGCCAATAGAATCTTCCTGCCTATTCGTGGCAGCCAGCTATAGGCTCTCACTCTGGCCAGTAGAAAATGGCCGCAAACTACATGAAAACTGCCGTAGAAGCATGAAAAAAAACAAAAAAAAAACGCTTATTTCCACTATCGATGAGAGTTGGGAAATGCAAAGTCGGTCTTGGCTTTCCTGCTAACTTGAAGTTTGTGCATGTAAATTTTTGGTGCAAATCTGTCGAAAATTGCGGCCGTGCATTTTTAAACACACACACACGCACACATCACATCTTTTATACACATATATATACACACACACATCCTGCCTTTTATATATATAATGCACTGTACTTATTAGAAAGCGCTCAATATCAGAGATAGAGGAAATTGGTGCAAATTCGTCGAAAATTGCAGCCGTGCATTTTATACACACACACACACACACACACACACACACATCCTGCCTTTTATAGATAGAGATATATTGAATAGAAAATATATTCAAAACAGAATTCTAATCATGAAGTTCTACAAGGAAAGTATGCTTATTTTATTGTATTCGATAAGTAAAAGATGTGTAATAAAAATTGATTATAAAAAAGGCTAGTAAATGAATAAAACTTGAGAGATCATTTGTTAGATCATAATTTAAAAAAACAAAAAATTGATGAACGTGTGTATCACCCTGTTGATCTGGGACGTTGGCCATTCGTTGGAGTAGAAAAAAAAAAAAACAAATTTGGACGCTTGTTTAGATAAATAGCCAAAGATGTATTTTTATATACAAGTTATAAAAAAGTCTCTGGTAACTAGTATACAATACAGAGTTGAATGTATATTAGTTATGAATGGAAACAAAAAAAAGCCTAATTTAACCAAGCTGACTGAATTGCTATTCAGTTATCAATTTTGTGCTTCATCGCGTTGACAGGTTCTCTTCATTTACTCTGATTACAGGAGGTCGTTTACAAAGCTTAATGGTCGGACGGGAAGTCAGCCGTGCGTGCGTGCGTACATGCATGATGTCCCTCTCTCTTTTCTGACACGAAAAATTAAATTCATAGCTTTCGCCTAATTTTGAGTATGTAGTTTTAACGATCACATGAAAAAATTTACAGAAATACCTAATTTCCACAGGTTTTTGCTTACAAACTAACTGCAATATCTTACTATTTAAAAAAAAAAATCCTGATAAAGTTGATATGTTTTATATTAGATGCATTGAATAGAAAATATATTCAAATCAGATATTCTAATCATGAAGTTTCACTAGTAAACTATGCATTTTTACTATATTCTATATGAAAAAACAGCGTAACAAAAATTGATTACAAAAAGGCCATATAATAAGATTTGAGAGATCATTTGTTAGATCATAATAAAAAAAAGAAAAAGAAAAAATAATAGAGGACCTCGAGGTGGTGTAATGGTCAGCAAGCTTGTCTGGCTAGAACAATTACGACTGAATAGTGAGTTCGTTCCTCACTGGGTGCCCCATACTTTTGGCCTTGTGCCACATCTAAGCTTAGAAAATCATTTAGGGCACCTCGGGGCGGTGTAGTGGTTAACAAGCTTGTCTCGCTAGAATAATTACGACTGAATGTGACTTTGATCCTCACTAGGTGCCTCATAATTTCGGCCTTGTGCCACATCTAAGGTACGCTTAGGAACTAACCATAATTAATAAAAAACAAAAAGTCGATGAAAGTGTGTATTACACTGTTGATCTCGAAGTTCGACGTTAATTGGAATTGGTTCGAATTTGTGGTCGGAATTTGCTCGATCCTGTCATTAACCACTGTAGCTATATCCTCTGGTAGAGAAGGATTCTATATTCAGAAATATATATATCTCAAACTACACACAAATTTTCGTCTAGCTAGCCTGTTGAATGTACGGTGTACTAGATGTGAAATGAGAGCATGAAATGAGCTATGCATAACCCCGGCAGATTGCTTAGCAGTTATCGCTTTGTGCTTGTCGCGTTTATAGGGTGTGTCCATTTACTGTGTTTACAGGAGGTCGTTTACATAGCCTAATGGTCGGACGGGCAGTCAGCCATGCGTGCGTATGTGTATGCATGAAGTCTCTCTCTGCTTTCTGTTGGTACCTACTCTCCGGGTTCTTATATATATATATACATGAATTATTCACACAAAAACTAATGCAAAGGTTAATGATTTAAATGGCGAGACATCCATCATCGCAAACAATTCAAATAATATACAAAAACCCCCGTATCCGTTATGAATGAAATGATCCTTGTGGCACCATGCATGATTGGAAAACTGAAAGGAGATATTCATAAATATATGATTTATTTTTTTCGGTTTGTTAACCATTTGATAGTTATTTAGAGATGAAAAATATTTGGGGGTTGAGAATAATTTTTTCTTTACATCCAGGCGATCTGGGAGAAAGAAAAAAAGAAAAAGAAAGAAAAGAAAGGAGCAAAATAAATAATACGAAACCAGGTCGTAAGCGAAAACACACACGCTCGACTGGCACATATCAGATGTCAAAAATATTAGGTCAAGCCCATGACCTACTTTCGGTGTCCACGAAGGATGGGAGTTTGTTATCAATTTGGTTGAAGAAATGGAATTTTAGGGACAATGAAAAAAAAGAAATATTGATAAGTAACAAATGAAAAGGGTGTCATTGAGATGATAGGTAACAGATGGGGAAGTGTATCTAAGGATATGAAAACAAAGCATTAATACAAGAACCCAGACAATTTCTAGAGTTGAAAAAAAAAACTACCCAAGGTGATGTCGCTTTTTGAGATAATACAGATTTTTATTATCGGCCGAGGAGAATGAAATATTTTGTTGCGTTCAGACGGCCGCCGACAGGTCTAAGAAATTCTTTTCTTAGATCGTATCCAATTAGCGATAGGCTGTTTTGACAGATACCACGTGTAAAAAGAAACCGGGATCGTCATTTTCGTACGAAAAGGACAATTTAAATTTTGTTTTTTAAGCAAGGTATTTCTTCCCCAGAACAAAGCCACGGATTGTCCACGCCCGATTAGAGACGTCACGAAGGAAGGAGGAAAGATACCGACCAGAGTCTCATTGGCCGAGGGCGGTCACGTGATACATGAGGGAGGAGGAAAGATGCCCGACCAGGACCCCATTGGTCGAGACGGTCACCTGACATACGAGGGACCAGGGGAAGCGGGTATGCGCCCCCCCAGAGGCACAGTAAGGAAGTAGGAGTGAAAGTCAGTTACCGATAATGGAAAATCCTAATCAGAAATAATACGTCTTTAGAATTATCAAGAAAACCCTGGCGCCGACAGGAGTGAAAGTTTTGACTGCCTCAATAAAAAAAAGGACCCCAATCGACAGAAATCAGTTGCAGTTATGCCGCGGCGGGCGAGGGAAAACCTTGGCGCCGACAGGCACCCCAGTTTTCATTCGCATCAATAAAAAGAGACCCCGAAGAAGAAAAAGTTAAAGTTGGCCAATTCGCGCAGGGTTGCGCCGCGGACGAAGTTGGAGTTAGAAGTTGCAGCGCGGACGGCGGGCCTTGTTCATTAGTCCCCTTTGCGGCAAGAGAAGCCGAAGTGAAGCAGCCGTTTGGCCCAAGTGGAGAAGTTGGAATCAAACCAAGCCGAAAGAAGAGAAATTCGTCCAAATTCAAGTCGAAGTGAAGAAATTCACCCAACTCAAGCCGAAGTGAATAAGCTCGTCCAACCGAAGCCGAAGAGAAGAAGTTAGTTCGCGCACTGACGGACAGAGATGAGTGAACAATAGTTCAGACTCTGAAGAGAGAGTTAGTTACAGCCACGGACGACGAGAGAAATCAGCCGTGAACGACAGGTAGAGATCAGCGCCCAGTGTTGAAACCAAACCACCCCCGAAATGCAAATTTCTAGAGAGCAGGCAACTCGAAGCCTTAAAGTTATATGGTAGAAGCTTGGTGCCACAGTCCACAAAACGGGTCGGGAGGTAGGAATAATCTTGTGTAACGAACATTTAGATATAAAAAGTTGTTACCTTTTTCTTCAATAATTTTTGACCTTGTGAGTTTTTTTTTTTTTCTTGTGTGTTATCACCCCGTTGGACTTAGCTTGCATACGGCCCAATCCCTGTTTGATCCCGTCTGTCTAAGATCTAATCACAACGTGGGTAGGCAGACCGGAGATCAGTACAGTTACCCTAGTAACCAGGCGTTGGAAGCGGGTTGGGAACGACGAGGCTGGTATTCATCTAACCAAAGGGTTAGAACGTCACACTTGGAGCAGCGAGGAGCGAACAGCTGACGCCGCGGCAAAGAACGTCACAACTGGTGTCGTGACCAGGGGGAGGATCAGAACCCTGGACCACGTTACGTCACAGTTGGCGTCGCGAACGGGATCGAACTGCACAGTCGACGCTGCGACCATCCTTGTTTATTAAATTTCTGCCGTATTAGTTCTTATTTTTAATACAAATTCGTCTGTTTACATACTAAATCTTCAGGTATAGAATAGATGTTGTTATATTTTTTCTCTTAGTAATAAGAGGACAACGAAAATATATGTATTGTTGTATTTAAAATGCTATTGAAAATGAGTTACTATTTTTTAAAACGCGCAAAAGCAACGCTGAGTTTGATTTTAAATTTTTTAAAGGTTGTGCATATATATACATATTTTTTCGTTGAGCGACAAATCAGACATACAACAAATTTATATAAACAAGGATCATTTCATTCATAACGGATACGGAGTTTTAATATATTATTTGAATTGTTTTGCGATGATGGATGTCTCGCCTTTTAAATCATTAACCTTTGCATTAATTTTTTTGTGTGAATAATTCATGTATTTGTAAATTGATTGCACGTTTATATAATATATATATATATATATATATATATATATATATAAAAACCCAGAAGGATATAGTAGAAAGCATCTGTAGGAAACGAGATTCACTTCAATAATGGCTAGCAGTCTGATATATTTTTATTTATTTAAAATTTTTTGAGTACAGTGCGGTGTGTGTGTAACTTGGACGAAAACTGGTGTGTAGTTAGAGATATATATTTTCTAATAATTGTGTAAATTTGGTTTTAATTTGTTATCTCTAACTAGGGGTAATTTGTGTTTTGTCTCAATAATGGCTAGCAGCCTGATATATGTGTGTTCCTTTTAAAATTTTTTTTGAGTATAACATTTCGGCGTGTGTAACTTAGATGAAAACTGGTGGGAATGCGCAAGTTTTATATATATATATATATATATATATATATATATATATGACATGTTGTGAATTTTCTGAAATAATATTAATAAGAAAGTGTACAAAAAAAAAACAAAATGATAAATGCAAAATGACAGCGTGTCGAGAGTGGTGTTGGATACAACGTTAGTCAAGGTTTAATGGTCGGACGGGCAGTCAGCCATGCGTGCGTTTATGAATTCTCTCTCCGCTTTTTATTGGCAAAGAACTCTCCGGGTTTTTATAGCGTAAAGGGAAACCTGTGGACGTAGTTGAAAGCTTCCGTGGCAAACAAGATTCCTTCAGTAATGGTTAGCAGCCTGATATATTTGTATTTATTTAATTTTTTTTTCAGTACAGTGCGGTGTGTGTGTAACTTAGACGAAAACTAGTGTGTAGTTAGAGATATATATTTTCCAATAATTGTGTAAATTTCGCTTTAATTTGTTATTTCTAACGAGGGGTAATTTGCGTTTTGTCTGAATAATGTCTAGTAGCCTGATATATTTGTATTCTTTTTAAGATTTGTTTTGAGTCAAGTGCGGTTTGCGTGTAACTTAGACGAAAATTAATGTGTAGTTATATATATATTTCTTAATAATTGTATAAATTTGGCTTTAATTTGTTATGTCTACGTGTAATTTATTTTTTTCCGCAACAAATGTACCCTTACCAGCCGAAATTTTATGTTGAAAATTTTCTCGAAATAACAATAAGAAAGTGTACATAAAAAAATGAATTGATTTGGTGACAGCGTGTCGAAAGAGGTGTTGGATACAAAGTTAGTCAAACGAATTAATGCTTTGTAGCCCTTTGGACAGGAAATTGGGGCGAGTCATGATCAGCCACATCCTGAAGGGAGATGGCATATTGTAAATTCATTTGTAAAAAGAATTTTCATATAAGAAAAAAAGTCATTGTTCATATTTATGAAAAAAGTTAGCAAGATGACCAGACAGATATTTGTCAAAGTCTAAATCAATGTTCCAAACCAGTTTTGGGCCATACTCCACTTTTTGGTAATTCTGGTGTCCCCACCTCTAATATTTAATTCTTACATATTCAAAATCTTACTGCAATTCACGTGAAGGAAGCTTAAAAGGCCATTAACTTGGTCTCTAAACAAGATTCCAAAGACCATGGCGTCCATGAAAGAGAAAAATAATAAAAAAAAACAAAAAGACAGTTAAATATGAATTGAACAAAGTCCGGCAATTATTTTTAAGACATTTTTATATGTATACATTTTTTTTATACAGACAAATATTTAAGTAAATGCTCTGTTTATAATAAACAGTATTAACAACATTTACCGGCTGAATACGCGAGAAATTGTCATAGAAAATATGCGTCCTCCGACAGCGATCGAACCTGTATCCTATACAGAATCGTCATATAGCCTAACGTGCTTTTACCGATTGAGCCATACTACAATTTTCTGTGATATTCTCACGTACATTCATATCTGCTCGATGCGTATCCAAATGTAAACAAATGACGTCACATTATGAAATGGACAAAGTCCGACAATTATTTTTTAAGACATTTTTATGTTTATACATTACCGATTTCGGCACAAAAGAGCGTTTCGGTTAGCAAGGTTAATTGTAGTTTAAAAACAGTAAAATCGACCTTGCTAACCAAAACGCTCCTCTGTGGCTCAATCGGTAAATGCACGTCAGGCTATATGACGGTTCCGTATAGGATACAAGTTCGATTCCTGTCGGAGGACGCATATTTTCTATGAAAATTTCTCGGACATTCAAGCCGGTAAATGTTGTTAATACTGTTTATTATAAACAGAGTATTTACTTAAATATTTGTATCTATAAAAGTAACAGAAACAATAAACATATTAAAATAATTGACAGATTTACTCCATTTCATAATAATATATATATATATATATATATATATATATATATATATATATCATTAGACGTTAGTAATGCCTGCTGTTCTGTTAGTACACATCGAAACATGGTTGCATTTATGTAGCCTTATTCCCATCTTTTTAATCTAATATCCTAAAATAAAAGTGTGTATATATATATATATATATATATATATATATATATATATATATATATATATATATATAACACAACAGTCATTATCTATCTAGTACACAACGGCCATTATCTATCTATCTATCTATCTATCTATCTATCTATCACACACTGGTAATTATCTACAGCGTGCGATGGGTAAATTTCCCCCATTTTATATTTTTAATTTCGCGCATGCGTGTTGATTGTTTTTGATTATTCTATATCTTATTATTCTAGAGCATTTACTGCCCAAAAGTGTTTGTTAAAATCGTGCATTCCAAAATCGTACTAAAAGTAGTGAGTTATGTTCGAAATTGGTGTAGTTTGTAGATAGCTTGCTGCTTGAAAGTGAAATAATTCTTTGGAAAACATTACAGTTGTATCTGCTTAACTGTTAAAAGTACTGTTACAGTTTTTTGGATACATGTTTGTACTAGTGAGCTAGCCAAAATGAGCTGACTCATTTTATAGTTCACCAATAGAAGGGTTAACCAATCAGAAAGCTCAAAATATTCAATGCGACGTGTATAAAGGCAGCCATTTTGTTTTTTCTCCAAAAATATCTTCACTGCCAACCCGATATCGAAGACTTAAAGAATTACTTAACAGCTGCTATTTTCTCCGAATCTACACTGCCAACCTCTGATATTGAAGACATTACGGACTTCACTGGATTCCATATTCAGAGACTACGACAAACATGGTCAACAAGTACCTGACGGGTTGAAATGCAAAAAGGTTTGTTATCGTATATATGTCTTGTATGACTAGAATCTGTTGGGCCAAAGAATGCGTCGCCCTGATCTTGTGTGTTTCGTATGATCTATAAAATCTGCCTTGATTTGATCTGTGATAAGAATTTCTAGTTTTGTATTTTTTGTTCCTAGTAGGCTGAAAAGAAAAACAGTCGAACAATATGGTGGCGATGTGTGTTCAAACATGTTGACGAAAATGTACTTGTGTAAAGTGCTGTGTCGTCAGTGTGCTATGTAATGTATCATGCTCTAGAAGATACGTCATAGTGTAGAAAGAAAGTTTAACATTTGGTATTAAAGTCTTGTTTTCCAGTACTTCACATTATATTTGTTTTGTTTGGAAGGCCTTGTTTGTTTCCTGTACGTGGCTGATGTTGTGCACAAAATTTTAATAGAAAGTTGTTGAGCTGATGTTGGTTAAATTAACCCTAGAACACTAACCATCAATTAAAGTTACACCACTACTAACCATGGGTATATCATACCCGATTTTGAAAATATCAAAAAAAAGTATTGAAAATAAATCTTTATTTGAAATATTTTAGAAGCTGGAACTTCAAATTTTGTACTTTGAGTTAACATTAATAGGAACTGAAAAACATATTATTTTGGCAAGAAAATCAAGTACTGAAAATTGTAATTAAAAATAGGAAAATTTGCGCTGGGTACTATATAACCATGGTTAGTGTTCTGGGGTTAACGACTGCGAGTCGAATACATGTTTGCGAGAACTTTAAGATATCTGTTATTTTTGTCGATTTTTCATAGAGACGAGAGCTACCTTCGGGTATTATTCAATCGTACTTGCAGATTTCTTAGTTTGTTCATGTTAACATCTTTTAAGAGTGAGATATATCAGCGAGTCGCCTTTGGAATTATTTTACACTTTATCTTTCGAGCTGTTTAAAGTTGAAAATGGAGTTGACTTTTATGGTGTTTGTACGGTATTTTCTCATGTAAAATCAGCTGTGTTTAGCTTGCTTCAAACTTGTAATATAAAAGTCATATTTTCTTGTTTAGGTGAAAATTTTTTTTTGTGATGTCTGCCAGTGGAAAGAGGAGTCAGTTATAATCTCCTAAGAGAGAAAACGGTGTCAGCCAAAAAACAGTAGAGATGAGACGTATGTTCTTTCCCATCGTCGTAGTAGCTGCAATGGCGAGCAGGGATTTTTTTTGTGGTCACATGTGTTGCAAAAAAATATTTATTAACTTGGGGAACATCTTGTCCAGAATGTTGTGGGAGTATGCTGAACGAGTGCTTAAGCCGAAAACATGTCTCCTGGTATATTTATCCCACAACAGAAATGGCGGACTCCATATGTGAGTCCGGGTAATAATTGAAAATATTAACAAATAAACAAATATATAAGTATGTATTAACAAGTGGAGTAACTCCACAATACTCCCTCCACAGATGGGGAGAATTTTATTCTGCCCATATGTCTATAAAGTTTGTGTATGTCTGATTTCTCGCTCATAAGCTGAAAAGAAAAAGAATCGAACAGTGTGTTTGGAATGCATGTCTAAACATGTTGGTGAAATGTCTGAAGTAGTGTGTCATCAATGTGCTATATAATTCTGTAGAGGGTCAGAATTGTAGCACGCCCTGGAAGTTATGTCGATAGTGTAGAAAGACAGGTATCAGCAGTGGGTATTAAAATTTTGTTTTTCAATGCTCCAAGATGAATCGATTTTGTTTGGAAGGCCTTGTTTGTTTGCTGTGTGTGGATGATGTTGGCACACAATGTTGCAGGTTTTTGTGTATGTCTATGTACTAGTGAGCCAATCCAAACGACTTGACTCACTTTATAGTCCACCAATAGAAGGTTAACCAATCAGAAGACGTAGAACATTCAATCCGTCGTGTATAAAGGCGACCAATTTGTCTACTCTACCCGAATGTCCAGTGCCAGCTTGTCAGACGAAGAGATAACAGAAGGACCAACTACGCTCTGCTACTTTTACCAAAATATCCACTGCTAACCTGAACAACGCTTTCTAACTGTCTTCGAAATATTCACTGCAAACCTCTGGATTCTATACTCGAAGACGACCGTCATCATGAACAACACACAAAATCTTAATAGAAGAAGCTTCGATTTGTAAAGTTGTTGAATGGTGTTAGTGAAATTTCTACTGAGTGTTGAATACATGTTTGTGAGAACTTTTAAAGATATCTAATATTATTGTTGATTTTTCTTGGAGATGAAGCTATCTTCATGTATTATTAAATCGTAATTGCAGATTTCTTAGTTTTATTTGTGTAAACATCTTTGAAGAGTGAAAAAGGTCAGTAAGTCTGGTTTGTAATTATTTAACACTTTATCTGTCGAGCGTAGGAGAAACCATGCTGTTTAAAGTTGAAAATGGAGTTGACTTCCATGTTGTTTTGAATGGTAATTTTGGAGAAAATAAACTGTGTTGCGTGCCTCAAACGTGCAAGATGAAAGTCCTTTATTTTTTTTCCTTACGGTGAAATTTTTTTTTTGATGCCTGCCAGTTGAAGTAAAGTCAAGCGTAATGGCCTGAAAGAAAAAAAAGTGTCAAGCAAAGGAAAAAACCAGTAGGGATGAGGTGTTTGTGTCGTCTGCCTACTGACTGGACCAATATAGCAATAGTTGCACTAGCAATTCTTTTTTTTTGTCGGGGGTCACATGTATTACAAAAAAATCTATTTTCTGACTTTGAGAACAACTTGTGTCGTGTAGATGTATTTTTCTTTGTTTCTTCTTTTTATGTGCCATGTCCTTTCAGGACGTAGGCGATCGTGGCTCTCCACCTCCTTCTATCACTTGCAGCTCTCAACAAGTTCCTTCCCTCTGCTTCCTACCCCAGACCTCATTCTGTCACTTGCTTTAGTCCACTAGGTATGTTACGTGTTGTTTTCGCTTGTCTCTCTTTCCCTCTATTCGACCCGTGAGCATCAGATTCTCTAGGCCCTCCTTCCACTTCAACTGCCTCTTCCTGATATTAAGTATAAGCCTCCTTCTGGTTTGCATCCTCTCTAAGACCTCATCCTTGCTCACTCGCTCGGTCCATGATATCCTTAGCATCCTTCTGCAGAACCACATCTCCGTCGCCTCAAGCCTCTTCTTCATCTTTGAGGAAATCCTCCAACATTCGCTGCCGTAAAGAAGGACAGATGTCACGTATCAGCTCAGTATTCTTTTCTTTGTTACCAAAGAAATCCTCCTGTCTCACAATACTCTGCCCAGCTTTTGGAATGTGTCCTTGGCCATCCCAATATGTTCGGTCCACTATACCCTTAGCATTACCCTGTAGAACCATATCTACGTCGCCTCAAGTCTCTTCTTCATCTTTGAGGAAATCTTCCAACATTCGCTGCTGTAAAGAAGGACAGATGTCATGTAACAGCTCAGTATTCTTTTATTTGTTACCAAAGAAATCCTCCTGCCTCGCAGTACTCTGCCCAGCTTTTGAAATGCGTCCTTGACCATCCAAATATGTTCGGTCGACAATATCCTTAGCATTCTTCTGTAGAAACATATCTACGTCACCTGGAGTCTCTTCTTCATCTTTGAGGAAATCGTCCAACTTTCGCTGCCGTAAAGAATGACAAATGTCATGTATCAGCCCAGTATTCTTTTTTTTTTTTTAGTTACTAAAGAAATCCTCGTGTCTCGCAATACTCTGCCCAGCTTTTGGAATGTGTCTTTGGCCATCCCAATACGTCTACGGATCTCAGTGTCGCACTTAGCATCCTCTGTCAAGATGCTTCTCACATATATTTAGACTTCCGTGTCAGGTTGATTCTAGTGTTCCCGACCTTTAGATCGCAATTCGGGCACATCTTCTGACTTTGAAACTTGAGATTTTGCTCTTTTCATCGGGTCTAATCACAAATTTTGTAACTGTAATTTAATGTCTGCTTGCCTGGTGCAATAGCTGCAGAAGTTGGTCAAATTCGAATTTGTGGTCGGAATTTGCTCAATGGTTTCGTTAACCTCTCTAGTTATATCCACTTGTCGGGCTTCTACTGCATAAATAAATTACATTTGCTGTGAAGTTAACTTTCGAATCTGCAGTGAAGCTTGTACATGGTCTAACCAGGTCCGGGGTTTTCTTCTCTTAAAAAGTGGCAAATGGATGATGTTTAGTCTTGCTTCGTGTTATTCCGTAGACACGTCAGAAACTAGCCATTTTTACAGTCGTGTTCGTTTTCGTGGTCACTAGTGTTGATCTCGGAGGTTGGACGTTTGTTGGAATACAGTTGGAGAAACAAGCTTGGACGCTTGTTTAGATAAATGACCAAAGATTTAATGTTATATACAAGTTATAAAAATGTAAGTGGTTTAATTTAGTTTCCATAACTGTTGTTTTATTTTTAATGGAAATTTAACCCACCTCGTCCTAAGTTTTCTATTAAGAAGTTTGGCCTGTAAACAAACGCTTATACACAGCCGTGAAGTGATTCTTTAAGTATAAACGGTCAGACTAGCACATTCACTCCCTCGGTCTTAGGTTTAAATGTGGGAAACTTTTCTTCCTCTTTCTCTTACCTTTTGTTTTATTTGGGTGCTGCTACTATTATTTTTTTTTCGTTTTTCAAATTTTTCTTTTCTAAGTGAAGCGAATTTAATATACTTTCTCCGCCCTTTGTTGGCATTTTAGTAAGAGGCAACAGGACATATACTTAAACTTAAAGCCTAATTACAAAAAAAAGAAACAATTTTCTTTTGTTTCCCTCATCTTTTCGGTAAGTATTCCAGTCGAAATGTCGGCGACTAAACCGACTACCTCACTCCGAGTTCGGAGTGAGGCAGCTCGTTAGCAAGCCAGTAGGACGAAAAACAAGACCTAACAAAGGGCGGAGGAACACACTGAGTCAA
The DNA here is from genome assembly GCA_903632075.3 of Acanthosepion pharaonis. Classification (NCBI taxonomy): domain Eukaryota; kingdom Metazoa; phylum Mollusca; class Cephalopoda; order Sepiida; family Sepiidae; genus Acanthosepion; species Acanthosepion pharaonis. The sequence continues at coordinate 95,923 of CAHIKZ030002365.1, forward strand.
CGGCCAGCTAACTAGAGATGGTGTCTCCACAAACCACCGTGGAGAAAGCAACGGGAAACCACTATCAATCCCAAGATAAATCATTGGTTAACAACTCAGATAATACGAAACCTAACGGCGTGAAGGGGGTTAACTATGGGAATTATCTCCTCGCCCGGTAAGGAGCGACATGCGCAACAGACCGTCATACAGCGACTGCTAGCATAAATGGCGTAAAGGGGATAAGAGTCCACGGAACCTATCCCTCACTAGGAAAGGAACGACATAAACGACAGGTGTCACCGGACCGTCATCCTGTGATTGCGCGCATCAAACACAAAATAACCCACGGGTCATGAAAGGTCCGGACATTGAACAACTGCGACCAGTTTGGTAATATTAAACAAGAGATGAACAGGCTTAACGCCAACATTTTAGGTGTATGGGAAACTAGATCGCTACGTCGTTGAAAGCATCTGTGTCAAACGATATTCGCCTCAATAATGGCTAGAATTCTGGTATATTTGTGTTTTTTTTAAAATTTGTTTTGAGTCAAGTGAGGTGTGTCTGTAACTTAGATGAAAACTGGTGGGTAGTTATATATATATATATATATATTTCTTAATAATTGTATAAATTTGGCTTTAATTTGTTATGTCTATATGCAATTTATTTTTTCCAGAACAAATGTACTCTTACCAGCAGAAATGACATGTTGAGAATTTTCTCGAAATAATATTAATAAGAAAGTGTACATGAAAAAAACAAAATGGATTGATTTGGTGACAGCGTGTCGAGAGTGGTGTTGGATACAACGTTAGTCAAGGTCTAATGGTCGGACGGGCAGTCAGCCATGCGTGCGTGTATGAATTCTCTCTCCGCTTTCTATTGGTGCCTACTCTCCGGGTTCTTATAGCGTAAGGGAAACCTGCGGACATAGTTGAAAGCTTCCGTGGCAAACGAGATTCGCTTCAGTAATGGTTAGCAGCCTGATATATTTGTATTTATTTAATTTTTTTTTCAGTACAGTGCGGTGTGTGTGTAACTTAGACGAAAACTGGTGTGTAGTTAGATATATATATTTTCTAATAATTGTGTAAATTTCGCTTTAATTTGTTATTTCTAACGCGGGGTAATTTGCGTTTTGTCTCAATAATGTCTAGCAGCCTGATATATTTGTATTCTTTTTAAGATTTGTTTTGAGTCAAGTGAGGTGTGTCTGTAACTTAGATGAAAACTGGTGTGTAGTTATATATATATATATATATATATATATATATATTTCTTAATAATTGTATAAATTTGGCTTTAATTTGTTATGTCTGACTACGTGTAATTTATTTTCACAACCAATATACTCTTACCAGCGGAAATATCATGTTGAGAATGTTCTCGAAATAACATTAATAAGAAAGTGTACATGAAAAAAATGAATTGATTTGGTTACAGCGTATCGAAAGAGGTGTTGGATACAAAGTTAGTCAAGGCCTAATGGTCGGACGGGCAGTCAGCCATGCTGCGTAGATGAAGTCTGTCTCCGCTTCCTGTTCGTATCTACTGTCCGAGTTCTTATAACCTATATAAGGGTACCCGCGGTCGTAGTTGAAATCTTCTGTGACAAACGAGATTCGCCTCAATAATGGCTAACAGTCTGATATATTTGTATTTCTTTAAACATTTTTTGAGTACAGTACGGCGTGTGTGTAACTTGGACGAAAACTGGTGTGTAGTTAGAGATATCTATTTTCTAATAATTGTGTAATTTGGACGAATCTCTAACTAGGGGTAATTTGTGTTTTGTCTCAATAATGGATTTAGCAGCCTGATATATGTGTGTTCCTTTTAAAAATTTCAAAAAAGTATAGTGCGGCGTGTGTAACTTAGATGAAAACTGGTGTGTAGTTATATATATATATATATATATATATATATATATATATATGACATGTTGTGAATTTTCTCGAAATAATATTAATAAGAAAGTGTACATGAAAAAAACAAAATGGATTGATTTGGTAACAGCGTGTCGAAAGTGGTGTTGGATACAACGTTAGTCAAAAAGGTTAATGGTCGGACGGGCAGTCAGCCATGCGTGCATAATATGAATTCTCAAGCTTTCTATTGGGACCTACTCTCCGGGTTCTTTATAAATAAAAAGGGAAACCTGCGGACAAGTTTGAAAGCTTCCGTGGCAAACAAGATTCCTTCAGTAATGGAGCCTGATATATTTGTATTTATTTAATTTTCTTTTCAGTACAGTGCGGTGTGTGTGTAACTTGGACGAAAACTAGTGTGTAGTTAGAGATATATATTTTCTAGTAATTGTGTAAATTTGGTTTTAATTTGTTATCTCTAACTAGGGGTAATTTGTGTTTTCCGCTACGACACTATAATACAGCTGGCTGTAGAATATTGGTTAGATTCCCAGTGGTCTAACACACAAGTCGGCAAGTGTAGCCAAAGCTAAAAACTGACTTGAGTCATTCTATGGAGAAATATATGGGTGAATAAAGACCACTCGTGCAAATGTATTGGGCAGGTCCATTCTAGCAAAATGGACCAACCTAACTGGTGTATTAGGCACTCTCCTATAAAATGAGGTAAAATCAGCTGGCTTGCTTTACAAGAAAACAGAAGTTTTTACTCCTTTTTTTTTCTTGTCTGACCGTGTTAAACGTTTATTCTGTCTCTCAGAGGATTTTTATTTTGAACTTTTGACTGCCTTAATTTAGCTAAGTTTTGATTTATTTTACCGTTTTTCTAACGTTGCTTCTTGACTTTTTGTTAAATTTTTCATTTTTCTAACGTTCCTTTTTTGACTATTGTTTAAATTTTTGATTTTTTCCGTTTCAATTCCTTACCCTATTTTTTTTACCGTTACTTCATTTTTTGCTATTAGTTATTCCTTTTTTATTTTTTGATATTCATTTACGTTTTATTTTTTATTTTTAAATCTATTTTCTTCCCGTGCCCACACCCCGGAGTTTATCTGTTTATTTTTCGTCTTTACTTTTCTCGTCCGCCTTTTTTTCCCCTTTATTTATCACGTGTTAATTATTTCTGTGTTTTTCATGTAAATATCCGTAAAAGTTCTGCGTTTTATCTGTTAATTACGTGTGTATAATATTTTTATATTATATTTTATTTTGTATAGCGTTTTTTTTTTCATATTTTTCGTTTATAACTTTTCGTTTTATTGTGTAATTTGTTGCTTTCTTGTCTGTTGTCCTTTTAATTTTTGTCCTTTCTTCGTTTTTGTGAACCTTGTTCACTTTTTCTCGTCTGTCTTACGTCCATTTGTTTTGCGTTTTCGTTTTATCTGGTTAAATTTGTTAATCTCTTAGGCGAAATTTTTTCGTCTTTTTAATTTTTTATACGTCCTTCTGTTTTATTTTTGTCCATCGACCTTTGTCTATTTAAATTCGTTGTTTCGCTGATAAGCGAAACTTTATTTACTTTTTACCCCCCCCACTTTTTAATATACGCCTTTCTGTTTTACTTTCGTCTGTCGACCTTTGTTTACTAGTTAAATTTGTTGTCTCGCTGATAAGCGAAATTTTACTTACTACCCCACTTTTTTTAACATTTTCCTACCACCCCTCCCCTTCACTTTTCTCCTACTACCCTTCCCCTTCTCTTTACTCCTTTTAAAATGGAAAAAAAACAAGAACACTGCCGTCCTTTTTGATTAAAAAAAAGAAACCGATAATCCCTGATTTTAAGAAAACAGCAAAAAAGCATTTGTTCTCCGTCAAAAAACATCCGCCCGATAAAAATGATACTAATGAGTACCCTTTTCTAGTTCCATCGAACGAAGAAATGGTAAATACCCTTAAAAAAGCCGCGGGGACATCAGAGACAAATAAGAGCGAAGAAATAATAATTAAGGAAGCGGAGATGTGCCAAACCGATGTAGAGAAGAATAAGAATGCAGAGACCGGGGAATTGCCCTCTTATTGGTCGTCCCCACCGAGTTGCATAATTAATGTTGCGGAGTTCTTGGAGCGAGCCAAGAGTTACGCTCACCTTGTCGTGGAAGGTGGACTCTTGGAAGACGCCCAAGAATTAAGAAAGATTGAAAAAAGAATTGTGTCGGTCTTTGTCGTGGAAAGCGCTCGCGCAAAATTTGTCGCTCGACGAAGACACAGTGTTGAAATCACTGGAGTCCCTGGGGTTTAAGCCCCTTAGAATTGTTAATGGAGCAAAATTCTTCATATGGGACGTATTGCTACCCACACCAGAAGATTGTGTGGCTGCTTCAAGTCGTGACTTTATTACAAAAGATTTCATAATTCGCACGGAGTATGAAGGTCGAAGAAGGACCAGTGTGGCAATATACGAGGTCCCTTCTCAGGTTATCGGAGAGCACCTGGCTGCGTTCCTATCGCAGTATGGCGAGATTCTGGGTGCTTCTTGCGATAGCCTGAAAGAGTGATGGAACTTCGATATAATGTTGAACGAACAGGCCTTCCGCTCCATCCCCAACTGTCTGGTAGTAGGGCGCTTGAAGCTGCCGGTCATTGTGACCGGCCGCAAATCGGTATGTTGGAAGTGTGGAGAGACTGGTCACCTCTCCTCTTCCTGCCCAGAGAAGAAGGCCTATGGAAGTCAAGCGACAGTTGACCAAGATCCCCCTCTGACCGCGTCGTTACCTTCCGCCTCGCCTGTAATGGGCATGCCAGCTTCCGGGGCCGGGTCGGATAAACCTCCGGTTGGAAACAAAGGCCACATTCCCCAAAGAGCCTTCGCCCGCTGCTAGTGCAGTTGTGGAGAAGAGGGAGGAGGAATGGCTGGTTGTTGGTAAGGCCAGAGGGAAGCGCCAGACAGCGGGGCCTCAGTCCAATGAAGCCCAAAGGGCAAAAGATACGTACAGCCCCACTCCTACTGTCAACGTTAAGGGCGATGCCCCGGCTTATGATGTGACATTCCAAGAGAAACAGCTAAAATAGGACCCGGGATTCGCAAAACCCGAAAAGTTAAAGCAGCTGAAAGAAAAATTAGACAAAGTGAGGCTTTCTCAATCGAAAAAAGCCACACCCAAAACATCATCTTTCTTGTCCCCACCTGCGACCCCAAAACATTCTTCCCCACAGAAACATTCCACCCCTTTACCATCACCCTTTAAAGCCGTTCCCTTCAGTAGAGATCCCAGCCCGTACAAACATAAATCCCAATATACCCCTCTTCATACTCCCAGTCCTTCCCCCATTAAAAACCCTGAAATGCCCCCTCTCGCACCAAAAAGGCAGAGAAGTCCTTCACAGGATACAAAAGGAAAAAAGAAAAAAACTGCAAAACTCATTTATTACACAGGGAAGGATATCTGCAGAATTTCCCCGGTCCAGGCTGAAAGGGCCTAAGACTACGGGAACAGAATCAAAGATTTAAAGTACTTTCTCTCGATAAGGCAGTATGCAGACAAGGATGTCGAAGACCCTAATAATTTTCCCAATGCCCGGAGAGTTCTCACGGTAATAAGAACAGGAACCGGAGCTCGCCAAGCATGGGCCATGTTGGAGGAGGCGATTAGTTCATTTAAAATGTCTCCTCCAATTGCCATCACCGAAAGCGATAAACTGAATCATTTGAAAAAAAATTGTGCAGGGAGGGTCCCAGTTTTAGTTCACCCCTCCCTTTACAGAGCATTGAAACTGACTTTTCCCTGGGATATAGGCGGTCTCTAGCAAGACGGCTCCATCAACAATGAGATGGGCCACGGGTCGTTGGGAGAGGCTGTCGGTATCCTTACCCTGACCATGTTCAAATCAATGTCCCAACCCTAATTAGGTCTGATAATGGCTCTCTGGTTAGCAAGTCTGAATCTCCGGGGCCTGATGTCGGAGTCTCGAAGGGTGAGGCTCGAGCGCGATCTTCAGCGCCTCGGGGTGGATGTATGTTGTGTACAGGAGACCCGTTTTTTATCTCGCGATCATGAGAACATTCTGTTTAAGAGGTTCGTCCTCTATTCAGCATGTTTTGATGGACGCTCGAGGGGTGTTTCCTGGCTGGTGAGCAAGTCTCTGGATGCGGTGTGTGCTCTTGTCTTCTCGGATCCGGCGGGCAGGTTTTGCGTGCTGGATGTTGCCATAAAGGATAAGGCTCTTCGTCTCATTGGGGTTTATGTGCCCAATGACCACACTCAGCAGCCTGGTTTGTTTCGGCAGATCGAGCCGTTTTTGACGACTTCTCGTTCGGTAGTTTTAGCGGGTGATTGGAATACCGTCCTTGATCCCGATATAGATCGTATAGGGCAAAAACCGGGTACTAACAATCCGGATGTGAAATCGTTTCGGGGCTTTATCGACGGGTTTGATCTCGTCGATAAGTACCGAAATGAGCACCCCCGGGAGGTAGCATGGACTTGGACTAGGGGCGGCAGCTCGGATTCGGTGGTTAGCGCAAGCTACATCGACCGAGTTCTAGTTAAGAGAGTCGACGTAGGGCTCTTAGAATGTCCAAGTTTCCATTTTATAGTTTACTCGGATCATAGGCTTGTCCGGATTCGGGTAAACTTAGATAAGCCTAGGGTTAAGATGGCTGGTTACTGGAAATTAAACTCATCGTTATTTGGTGAGCAAGATTTCCGGGACCAGCTTTTACTAATGCTACAGCGGGAATTGTCGGGGGCTGTGGTTGGGAATAAGTGGTGGGGCTCTTTGAAATCCAAACTTAGGTCTTTTGCTGCTGATTTTAGTCGACGACTCAATCTAGCAGGGCTAGCAGCGCAAAAGTCTCTTGAAGCCAAGGTAGATCGGGCGATAAAATCCCATGATAGTGGGGACATAGCCTTAGCTAAGGCGGAGCTGGCCTCCTTGCTTATCAAGAAGGATCAAGCTCTAGTAGTTAGGGCTAGGATAAAAATAATGTCTTGTGAGGCTACGAATATGGCCGCTTCATTGCGTTCAGAGGAAGCTCGTAGGGCATCTAGTCGTCATATCGCGAGCATCACATTGCCGGACAAGCGGACTGTGACTACAGACGCGGGCATTTGCAAGGCTTTCCGTGACTACTTCAGGAGCTTTTTACCAGGAAGCCCGGTCTGAGCCCTGCTCAGTTCGATGTCTATTTAGCCGACTTTCCCCACCTTGAGGCGGCTGAAGCGGCTAGGTGCGAGGGCCCCATAACAGAGTCTGAGATCTGGGATGCGCTGAAGCAGGTTGGCCTGGACAAGACTCCGGGATTAGATGGTCTTCCCTATGAAATGTACTTGAGGCCCGTCTTTGTCCCCTTGCTGGCACTGATTTTCAACAACTGGATGAGGCAGGGGTCTATTCCTCAACGCTTCACCAGGGGTGTGATCAAGTTGCTTCGCAAGAAGAAAGACGGTGGGGATGGGGTAGATAATTATCGGCCTTTGACGATGTTAAATACATTGAAGATTTTAGCCAAGGTCTTAGCTGACCGTTTGCAGGTTGTCCTTTCTAGTCTGATTGGTCCCGAGCAGTCTTGTGCTGTGAAGGGCAGGACTATTCAGGACAACCTTCATTTGGTACGCTTGATCATCGAGAAAGTCGACAGTGATGCCGCGCTGATCAATTTAGATCAGTCCAAGGCATTCGATAGGGTTGACCATCTTTTCTGGAGGCTGTCCTTTCGGCCGCCGGTTTCGGGCCGCACTTTCGCACCTGGATCCGACTGCTGTATGCGTCCCCGGTGCGCTGGTAGAAGTGAATGGGGTAAGATCGAAACCTTTCATTTTGTCTCGCTCCATTCGTCAAGGTTGTCCGCTGTCTCCATTGCTTTACGTTCTTGCGTTGGAACCTTTCCTGCGTAAGTTGAAGACGAATCCAGTCCTTCGCGGAATTTCCTTACCTGGTGCTACCACCTCGGCCAGGTACTCCGCCTATGCTGATGACGTTTCGGTTCTGGTGTCGAGTAGGGCCGAAATTAACTAAGTCGGCAAAGAAATCAAGGGTTATGAGATGGTGATAGGAGCCAAGATCAACCGCGATAAGTCTGTTGGCTCGCGGTTGGGTTCGTGGAGGGGAGTTTCTCTTCCCGGACCTTTCCACTGGACGGACGGGCCGGTCAAGATATTCGGCGTCTGGTTCGGTCCCGACCTCCTGTTGGAAATGAATCGGTCGGAGGTGCGAGAGAAGGCCGAGATCGCAGTACGTCTGTGGACTCGGAGGAATCTTTCCTTGAAGGGGAGGGCGGAAGTATGTGCCTCGCACATCTACCCGATTCTCCTTTACCGACTCTCCGTGCTTCCACTCTCGTCTGACACTTTATTGGCTTTTGTAAGGCTCTTGTTCTCCTTCTTGTGGGGAGGCAGGGCCGCCATGGTTAGTCGCGAGATCTGTTACCTTCATCCCTCTGATGGCGGTCTGGGGTGCCTTGCGTTGAGACTCGTCGACATACGCTTTGCATTACTTATATAGACCGGATGTGTATGCAACTGGATGAGAACGGCGAATTCTGGAAGGAAGACGCCCGTAAACATTTTCCATCTTTGAGAAATGTGCGCTCGTGTGAGGAGGAGGCCGGTCGTGATCCTCGAGGCGAGGGCTCTTTCTATCGTGAATGTCGGATGGCCCTCAAGCGACTCTTACGGGCGAAGGATGGCCTCTCCGACGTCCAGCCGTTGTCTCGTAAGGCATTATATCAGGTGTTAGTTAGGGGGAACGTTCAAGATGATCTGATAGGCGAGCTCGGTCTGACGAAGCGGGAGGCTCGCTGCATATGGCCTTGGGCGCCCGGGTTGAAATGTCTCACTAACCCTGAGGCACCACTCACCTAGCTGGTGATTCGAGGGGCCCTCTGGGTCGCCAAAAGACTTCGCGCAGCGGGTTTGGCAAAGTTGCCAAACTGCGTTCGCTGCAGTGGGGAGGTGGAGACCCTAGGTCACGCTTTCTTTCATTGTAGTGTCGTAGCTCCGTTGTGCAAGTTTGTTGAAGATATCATGGTTTGCATGCTGCGTGGAAAGTTCTTTGTCCTCGAGGCCAGTTCCGTCTGTAGCAATATAGTACCGCCGTTGACTAAGGCTGAGCACTATGTGTTCCTTTGCTTACTGGGGGTTATGCGAGTCGTGATATGGACGACGCGACAGAAGGAATTTCATGGGGGCGAGAAGTTTACCTCTTCCCAACTGATCTTGTTCTTTAAGCATCAGCTTAAAGTCAAGATCAGGACGGAAAGGAAACGACTCCATCCATTGGAATTTGGCGAAAGGTGGGTGAGTCTTGCGCGTCTCTGCAGAGTGAAAGGTGCTGACTTGGAGTGGCTTTTTGATGCCGGTTAGGCTTTAAGAATGTTGGTATTGCTGGGGTGAACATTGGCAACCCCTCCCATGTATAGGTTAGTTTAGATCGGTTTTGTTTTAGTTACCTTTTTCTTTTTTTTCATGTTAACTTAGCTAGGGCGTGTATGCTCATTGGCCCCCTTTTATTTCTGGCCCTATTTTTTTCTTTTTGTTTAATTCCCCATCCCGCCCATCGTTAGGTGGTTAGTGATATCAGTTCTCTGTCTTTCGTATTTGTTGTTGTGTTTGATTGAGTGTGTGTTTGTAGTGAGTGCATTGATTGTACGAATGTTTTATATATTTTCTCAAGTCCCGCATTGATTTCGTCCAGTTAACTGATGTCTCTGCCACAGTTAGGGCTGTGGGGGTTTTACTACTAACAAAATTTTTGTTTAGTTTCTTGTATATAGATTTGTATTCATTGTAAATATTCATTGGGTTTTTTTAAGATGTTATTTTATTCCCCCCCAGACAATGAATTGTATATATGGGGACTAGTTAGAACTTCATAGAGTCCCTGAGGCATTTTGATGGATGTAGTAAGAATGGTATGTAGTGGATGTGTTGTTTTGGTGAAAGGAACATTGTTTGTATGTTTGGGTCAGTGATTGCGGCTAGCTAAGTTTAAAGTTAAGACAGAAGATGACCATCCTCTCCCCATTTCCCCATTTTTGGCCTTGTGCCACATTTGTACATAGTACAATAAATAATTACAAGGAAACAGAAGAAGGCAGCCATGTTGGCAATCTAAGTCACTTGACGGTCTACATCTCCCTCCTCTCCCCATTTTGAAGCGATATTGGCTGTTGGGGAGGAATCAGTTCAGTTCCAAAAATTGATTGTATCTTGTAGTGCAGATTGGTACCAGCACTATATTATTACGATTAAAAAAGGATGATCGATCGATTTATTTACCATCGTTTATTTCAATATTTTCTGGCGTTTGCAAGCAAGAAACCCACCACTGTCTCACCTTTCCAGCTGGCAATGCAGGTGCCACCCAAAAAAAAAAAACAGTGGTGGATGCTGTCGATGGCTACCATTCTATTATATTAGATAGGAGTCCCAACCACTCCACAACTTTTCAACGGAGTGGCGGAGGTTTATGTACCTTAGGGTGCCTGGGGCTACAACTAGCATCTGGTGATGCATACACCCGTAGATACGATGAAGTCAAATTATAAGACAAAATGTTTTAAATGTGCATTGTTTATTGAAAATCACACTAAAATTACTGCACTGTATAAGATATTACATGAGAATAAAGCTAAATTGTTCAGTATAATTTCCCTTTGAAGTAAATGAAGGTCTTATTTGATGTCGCAATGATTTAGTAATAATGTACTTGTGCCTTTCATCTTGTCCCTAGACATTTTGTAAAGCTTCAGTAAATTATAAATTTTATAAAACTGTGCTATAAGGCTTTCACTGATCACCGAAATGAAATTTAAACGCTACGATTTTGAACCTGAACTTAATCTTTAAACTTGTCTATTCAAAAAACGGTAACGATTGGAAAAATATTTCGTGGTTATTTATCATGTCAAAGCAAACTTTCAAATTGAATGAAATACCATCATTCCAAAATCGACCTGCTTCAGCCCAGATTATATCAGCAACACTATACTTTTGAAGTAAATGAAGGTCTTATTTGATGGCACAACGATTTAGTAATAATGTGCTTGTGCCTTTCATCTTGTCCATAGACATTTTGTAAAGTTTAAGTAAATTATAAATTTTATAAAACTGTACTATATAGCTTTAATTGATCACCGAAATGATTTTCTAATGCGTCTATTTTGAACTTAAATTTAATAATTTAAAATTATTTCCTCAAAAAACTGTAACGAGTTGGAAATAAATATTTTGTGTCGTTCTTTGTAATGTCCAGCTCCAACTTTCAAATGGAGTGCAATAGCATGGTTCCAATATTTAAATGTGCTTTGTTTATTGAACATCACAACATATTACATCAAAATATAGCTAAATTGTTCAATATAATTTCCCTTTGAATTAAATGAAGCTCATATTTGATGGCGCAATCGTTTAGTAATAATATGCTTGTGTCATGCATTTTGTTCATAGACAACTTGTAAAGCTTCAGTGAATTATAGATTTTATAAGGCTATGCTATAAGGCTTACACTGATCACCGAAATGATTTCTAATGCTACGATTTTGAACCTAAACTTAAGATTTCCACTGCCTTACCCGTGTATTGAACTCACACTCTTTGGATCCTCGTGGACACATGGCACTGTAGATAAAGGCGTTGGTTAGATCCAATGACAGGTTTTTTATTTTGGTTTGGAAACCTGGTTAAAGCAGTGGAGAACTTGGAAATTTCTAAGAGATAACTGATAACTTTTTTTCATTAAACATGGCACATGGAACTAGAACAGTCTACCACAGTGAGAGAAATAAAGTGTTCAGATCTACATTCCAACCACCTGAAGAAGGCCGGAGCGTACAACGGCCGAAAACGTTGTAATAAATATGGCGACAAAGATGAGGACAATAGTCCGAATAATGTAAATAGTATACATAATACCTCATCTCAGAAATATAGACAGATACTGAAAGGCCGAAACGTTGTAATAAATATGGCGACAAAGATGAGAACAATAGTCCGAATATTTTAAATAGTGTACATAATCAATAGCACGGTTCCAGTTTTGTTTTACTGTGTTCGATAAGTAAAAAGTTTGTACAAATAATTGGAAAAGATTACAAAAAGGCAGCTGAGTGAATAAGATTTGATAGATCATTTGTTAGATTATAATAAAAGCAAAAAATAGATAAAAGTCTATATAACACCGTAATACTGCTAGGCACATATAAGACAAAATGTTTTAAATTTGCATTGTTTATTGAAAATCACATTAAAAATACTTCATTTGAACAATTATATTACATGATAATATAGACAAAATTCTTCAGTATAATTTCCTTTGAAGTAAATGCAGGTCTTATTTGATGGCGCATTGATTAATAATATTCTTGTGCCTTTCATCTTGTCCATAGACAATGCATAAAAGCTTCAGTAAATTATAAATTTTATAAGACTGTCCTATAAAGCTTTAATTGATCACCGGAATGATTTTCAATGCGTCTATTTTGAACTTAAATTTAATAATTTAAAATTATTTCCAAAAAAACTAACGATTTGGAAATAAATATTTTGTGTCGTTCTTTATCATATTCAAGCACCAACTTTCAAATGGAGTAACAATAGCATGGTTCCAATATTTAAATGTGCTTTTTTTATTATAAAATCACATTCATATTACATCAGAAAAAATATAGCTAAAATGTTCAGTATAATTTCCTTTTTGAAATAAATAAATGTCTTATTTGAGGATTTTGTAATAATGTCTATGTTCCTTGCAAATTTTATCCTAGGCTAAATTTTAATTCAGATACCCTAAAATTTTATAAGGTTCTGCCAAAAGTCTTTACTGACCACTGGAAAAAATTCCAAGTTTCTAGTTTTGAACACATTTCTTCAAAAAATTTTTTAAAAAAAACAGTAACGATTTGGAAATCAATATTTTGTACCCTTTTTTTATATATATCAAACCTCAACTTTTCAAATTGAGTGCAGTACCACGGTTTTAAAATCGAACTGCTAATATATATATATATATATATATATATATATATATATATATATATATATATATATATATATATATATTGTATGTTTTTAAATATAATTTCACCAGGCAATAAAACTATGAGGTTACTACATGATTGCTTCCTTTGAATTTTTCCCGCTTTAATAACTGTTTTTTTTTAATACAAGAATATAATATTGGTGGATACAAATTATGAGACGAAATGAACTGAACTGAATGAATAAGATTTGTTAGATCATAATAAAATTAAAAAAAATAGAAAAAATAAAAATATAAAACCATAAGACTTCTCTAGGTACATAAAGACAAAATGATTTAAATTTGCATTGTTTATTGAAAATAAAAACTAAAACAAACTGTAAAATTATATTAAATGATAATAATCTAAATTGTTCAATATAATTTCTCTTTGAAGTAAATGAAGGTTTTATTTGATGGCGTAATGATTTAGTAATAATATGCTTGTGGCATGTATCTTGTCTATAAACAATTTGTACAGCTTTAGTAAATTATAAATTATATAATGCTGTCTCTAAGGCTTTTGCTGATCACTGGAATTAAATTCCAACGTTACGGATTTTAACCTAAATCTTTAATCTCATTTCCTCAAAAAAGAATGCTAACAATTTGAAAACAAATATTGTGTATGATTATTTATTGTGTCACACCCCAACTTTCATATCGAGTGCCATACCACGGTTCCAAAAATAACCTACCCGAATGCGACAGTTCTACATCATCTAGAAAATCCTGCCAACAATGTCGGACTATATGTCAACGTCTCTATAACTGAATTCATAAGCTTCAACCAACAGGGCTGAGTCCTAACTATCTCATGTGAATCAATAAAATTTATCGAATCTTTTTCATACCTACAAAGCGAGATAAATTCTACTGAAAAGGATGTAAAAATTCGCTTAGCGAAAGCCTGGGCCGCGTTGAACGAAATGAATGTAATGTGGAAATCTGATCTAGCAGGCAATCTCAAATGGGGATGCTTTCACACCAGTGTAGAGGCGGTGTTAATGTATGGTGCCACTATTTTGACATTCACTCGCAAGTGATCTACTGTTCTGGACACCTAGGCATGGAGCAAGAGTAGTAGGTCGCCCAACAAACGACCACATTGACCAGCTGAATGTTATGAACAGAATTAGGTAATGACCCTTCCGATCTTGATGCAGAACGGTGTGGGTTGGCGTGATACCCTCATGAATGTCCGATCTAATCAACTGAATATATATATATATATATATATATATATATATATATATATATATATATATATTTCGATAAACGTGCAATCAATTTACAAATTCATGAATTATTCACACAAAAACAAATGCAAAGGTTAATGATTTAATTGGCGAGAAATCCATCGTCGCAAACAATTCAAATGAATTTTCAAATAACGGATTCGGAGGTTTTGCATATTATTTGAATTGTTTGCGACGATAAATTTCTCGCCAATTAAATCATTAACCTTTGCATTTATTTTTTTGTGAATAATTCATGAATTTGTAAATTGATTGCACGTTTATCGAAATTAAAATAACTGATCCAAGTGCGACTTTTGGATAATAAGTGCGACATTACTGTAATTATTGAACAATATAGTTCATGCCACTTTGACAGAAAATTTACCAGTAAAAATTCATTTATCACCATATTTGTACATGAACGCACAACTTTAAAAAAATTTAAAATCAAACTCAGCGTTGCTACTGCGCGCTCCAAAAACAATAACTCATTTTCAATAGCATTTTCGGATACAACAATACATATATTTTCGTTGTCCTCTTATTACTAAGAGAAAAAAACAAGAACAACATCTATTCCATACCTGAAGATGTCTGTAGGAACAGACGAAAGCTTGTAGTAAAAAAATAAGAACTAATGCGGCAGAAATTTATAGAAACAAGGATCTTTTCATTCATAACGGATTCGGAGGTTTTTGTATATTATTTGAATTGTTTGCGACGATGGATTTCTCGCCAATTAAATCATTAACCTTTGCATTTGTTTTTGTGTGAATAATTCATGAATATATATATATATATATATATATATATATATATATATATATATATATATATATATATATATAAAGTCCGAGAATTATTTTAATACATTTTTATGTTTATACATTCTTTTTATAGATACAAATATTTTTTAAGTAAATGCTCTGTTTTATAATAAACAATATTAAACAACATTTACCGGCCTGAATGTCCGAGAAATTTTCACAGAAAATATTCGTCCGCCGACAGGATTCGAACCTGCATCCTATATATCATTATAAATAACGAAGAAAGCTGCTGGGTTAATTTTTAATTGGTTTATATAATCGTTGATACAACAAAATTAACCCTTCCCGTTCGAAACTCTATCGAGACACTGTAACTTTTTTCTCCTAAAACTTGGAGCGGGATAAACATTAACACGAGATGTTAAGTCAGACAACCTCGGCGGCAGGTCACGTGGGGTTAAAGAGCACCCCTCTCACCGTTCGCTGTTGATTCGTTTCCCCCTTCTCCAACGGCATCACCTACTACCGATTTCAACAGATTTTTCAGTTTATATACATCTCGCCCAATTCTCACTATCCTTCAAATTTCATTACGTGTTCCTCAGTTAATTAGTTTCCTGAACTCTGGAGACATAACGTCAATTCTAAACAAAGCGGTCTGGGATTTCAAAACAATAAACTTTGTTCCTACATTTCTCGACAATCGACCGTTTTCATCAAAAACAATAATTCTTCCCGTCAAGAATTTTTAAAATTCATTTCCTAAAGAATTTCATTTTGTTTGTCGAATTCCAATTCTTTGCTTATCGATTTCCAGAATTCGACCCAATTTCAAACTCCATTGTTTATCTTTTTGGGCTTTAGCTAAATTCTTCAATGACCTTCAATAAACAAAACAGTCAACTGCAAGTTTTTTTTGTAAATTTAGCAATCAGTTAGTTAAATGCTATTGCCTGATACATTTTTAGGCGATAATATATCTTTCGATACATGATTGACGCGAAAAGATTTTCCCCGCAGTAGGTTGCCATTTTTTTCTGCGGTAGACCAGTTGCCATCAAGGCTATAGAAGTCGGTCTATTCCTATAATTAATAATACCCATAGCTGGGGATATACTAGAAGAAAATTCATAACCTTTCCCAAGAATATTAACACAAAAGGGAATGTAATGGATTCGATAGGAATTCGAACTCGACTATATAATTCTTCAAAAGAGCCACTATCCATTAATATAAAGTACGGCATTAAATAACCCTGCGAAAATATATTATGCCGTTTTATCAAGACAAAATTATATATTCGTCAGCAAACTTGTGTGTTTAAAAATTATTCTTCAAGAATATATCTTTGATTGTCGATTTACTGATACGACCTAAATATTTCTAATACAAGTAATCATAATACATCATCTCAGAGATCCAATCACCTGAAATAGGCCGGAGCGTACAACGGCCGAAACGTTGTGAATATGGCAATTAAGATGAGGATAATAGTCCGAATAATGTAAATAATGCACATCCTATATTATTTACATTTCTCTAAACTATATTTTGGACTCGAGATTCCATTCGGCGTTTCTGAAAGATAGATATATATGAAGAGACTGAGATAGATAGATAGATAGATAGATAGATAGATAGATAGATAGATAGATCAGAAAGAAAAAAAACAATTTTTTCCTTCGTTTCATA
>CAHIKZ030002365.1:117500-272706 GCA_903632075.3 Acanthosepion pharaonis
ATAGATAGATAGATTATATATCAGCGGAATGAGATAGATAGATGGATATCAACGGAATGAGATAGATATATATCAACGGAATGAGATAGATAGATAGATAGATAGATAGATAGATAGATAGATAGATAGATAGATAGATATCAACAGAATGAGATAGATATAAATTAACGGAATGAGATAGATAGATAGATAGATAGATATCAACGGAATGAGATAGATATAAATTAACGGAATGAGATAGATAGATAGATAGATAGATAGATAGATAGATGCGCGAATTCATACATACATATATACATACATACATACATACATGGATATTAACCAAATGAGATAGATACAGAGATAAATATTTACGGAAAGAGATAGAATTTTTTTACAGTAATGCCCCCCCCCCCCTTACACAGACCGGGGCCACTCGAGTTAGAGTGTTACGTTAAGAGGGCAATTGTGCATATAAGAGTGAGAAATAACAGTTAAGCCGAGCCTTGAACAGCTTAAGATTATAATGGTACAGCAGTGCGCAGGGAGAAGCTGTTCGAGTGGAACTTACTTCTCACCGATGCGCTACGGAGGAAATGTGGGTCCTAGCCGTGAAGGTATATGAATTGGCGGTGCCAGAGAATTTAGTTTGTCTGAGCACTTTCCTTGGACTTAGCGGTAGAGGGCGTCATGTGGCACAAGGCCTTTTTCAGTCACCCCCACCTCACTCTGGCAACATGTGACACAAGGTCGGTTATTTACTGTGTGTTTTCCGATCCCGTGGGCTCGGCCCAAAAATATGTCCATTGAACCCGTATAAACGGGTTCAGGGTCGGGTTACCTCCCCGAAAAACAAACCGCCCTTCGGCGTAGCCTCCTTCGGGTTCCTCCCCGCCCAAAGGCAGAGAGTTCAACCTATCAGCTAGTCGACTGACTGACTGACTGACTCGTTACTCTTACTACTCCTACTTATAAGTGGGAGAGTCTATTAACTATAGAATAGCTGTGTATCCCCATGACACTTTTTTTGTTCTCTATCATGAGAGCAATCAAATTTCCAAGCTTTCTTTCCTTCTCTTTTGTGGGTTTTTGTGAAAAATCATTTCGTTGCAACCAAGCGAATAACGCCATTAAAATGAAAGGGGATAGTGATTATGAGAGTAAATGAGAAAATTAATTAAAATATAATTAGATACTATAATTTGAAGAACTGAAAATTACATTGGAATATTTTAAATAAAATTTCTACGTTTTCATAAAATAATAAAATAGTTACAACATATGGAAAAAGCAGAAATCAGTTCACTGTAATGCTAGGTGGGTATGGTTTAAATCTCAGACGATTGCTTTTTTTTTTTACAAGGCCCGGAGGTCACTCGTGGTAGAGGGTTACATGAGGAGGGCATTTTTGTGTATAGGAGTGCGAGATAACTCGAGCTTTGAACAGGTTAAGATTGTAGTGATTGGGGAAACATCCTGATGGGAGTTGGTTCTACAGGGCAGGGATTTGCAGTAAGAGGCTGTTCGAGTGGAACTTACTTCTCACCGACGGGATACGGAGGCAATGTTGGTGGTTTGCTACTATTTAAGATGCATGGCGTGTTCTTGCTGTGGATGTTGGAACTGGCGGGTCCAGAGAATATAGTGCGTCCGAACACTTTCCGTGGTAGAAAGTGTAGAGTAGCAAGAGGCTTGCCACATCTACACTGTGGGAGAGAGGTTGGGCGGGTGGAGAATAATTCGTCACCCACAAGGGATCGGAGACGCTTTTGGACTCTCTTAAAGCTTGAGATTAAAGTCTAGGCAATTCTCGCCCAAATATGACTCCATTTTGGGCCTGATTTGGCTCCTATAAAGTCAGATACATATTGGCCAATCTAAAACTTAGCACGTTGTTTTCATTAGCTTTTTTTTACGTAAGCTTTTTTTGTTATCTACCATGAGAGCAATCAAATTGCCAAGCTTTCTTTCCTTCTCTTTTGTTGATTTTTGTGAAAAATCGTTTCGTTGCAATCAAACAAAACGGTCCTGAGGGTCACTCGTAGTAGACGGTTACATGAGGAGGTCATTTGTAGGAATATAGGAGTACAAAAAAGTTGAGCATTGAACAGGTTAAGAAAATTAGTGATAATGGGAAACATCCTGGTGTGATTTGGTTACTTACAAAAGATGCAACTTCGTTTAAGCACTTCGACGGGTGAGAACTGAAAATGATTATCAAACAATGATTGAGATTATATATATATATATATATATATATATATATATATAATTATTTATCTTGGGAAGAAGCTGCTCCAGTTGAATTTACTTCACACCTACGGAATACGGAGGGAAAATGGCTGGTTGTTCTTTTCTTGACGATCTACTTATTGATCATGACCTCAAACAGCTTCCTGAGGAGACTAAATGGTTTGTAATTCGAAGGTGAAGATCAGACATACGCGTTCTTGAAAATCGGACGTATACTTGAAGCATTCTACACGTTTGGAAAGGATTTCTTCTTCAAGCAGTGGTTGCTTTTCTAGGCACTCAACGA
Organism: Acanthosepion pharaonis; assembly: GCA_903632075.3. NCBI lineage: Eukaryota > Metazoa > Mollusca > Cephalopoda > Sepiida > Sepiidae > Acanthosepion > Acanthosepion pharaonis. Next base: position 120,022 of record CAHIKZ030002365.1, read on the forward strand.
CCTACATTGATTATGACCTGAGGAGACTAATGGGTCAGTATAAGAGGAAGATCAAACATCTGCGTTCTTGAAAATCGGGCATATGCTTGAAGCATTCAACAAGCTTGGAAAGGATTTCTCCTTTAAGCAGTGGTTGCTTTTCTAGGCACTCAACGACCTACTTATTGATCATGACCTCAAACAGCTTCCTGAGGTGACTAAATGGTTTGTACTTCGAAGGGGAAGATGAAACATACGCGTTCTTGAAAATCGGACATATGCTTGAGGCATTCTACACGTTTGGAAAGGATTTCTCTTTCAAGCAGTGGTTGCTTTTCTAGGCACTCAACGACCTACTTATTGATTATGACCTGAGGAGACTAATGGGTCAGTAGAAGGAGGAAGATCAAACATCTGCGTTCTTGAAAATCGAGCATATGCTTGAAGCATTCAACAAGCTTGGAAAGGATTTCTCCTTCAAACAGCGGTTGAATAATTTTGCTAGGACTGGGGATAAATCCGGGTTGATATTTTTAAGTAGAACCACTGGAATTTTGTCGGACAGTGACTTTCTTAGGGGCAAGGTCTTTGATAAGTCTAGACAATTTCTCATGCTGTAATGGCAATGTTATTGTGATAGAGATTGTGATCAGTGAGGGGTGGGGCCGGTTTTTGTCATTTAACGTTGAATTCGAGGCGAAGAGGTCCGCCTTATCTATCGAAGAAGATATGACCTCGGTGTCGCTTATAAGTGTGGGAACAGCTGCTTTATATCTGTTGAGGATTTGGTTGGTGATCTTCCAGAATTAATGGGATCCAATTTGTTTTCTTTTTAACCTTGGTCTCGACTGCTCGTGTGTAGATGCATTTGGCATTTTTTGAAACGTTTTTTTTTTTTGCAGCGGGAAGTTCTGAATGCAGTGAGGGTCGAACTAGATAGATATCAACGGAATGAAATAGAGAGATAGATATTAACGGGATGAGACAGATAGATAGATAGACAGAATGAGACAGATAGATAGATAGACTGACAGAGATAGATAGATAGATAGATAGATAGATAGATAATGAACAGACTGACAGAGATAGATAATGAGCAGACTGTCATCGATAGATAGATAGATAGATAGATAGATACATACATACATACATACATACATAGATACATACATACAGCGGAATGGATTTTTTTCTTTGGACTCTGAACTTAGATTCTAGTCGACTGTTTATATATATATAAAGGGAACATAGAAGCCAACACTTAGAGGCGACAGTCAGGCCTGACGATTGCATATAGCATGAAACAGACTGTCACCTCTAAGTGTTGACTTCTATGTTCACTTTTATATTTACCCACGCTCTATCTCTGATATTGAGCACTTTATCCCATAAATATAGCACATCTTAAAAGTATATTTTTCATATATATATATATATATATATATATATATATATATAATAATAATAATAATAATAATCTTATAAATATAAATAAGTATACTCGTTTGGAAAAACCTTAGGTGTTTCGTTTTGTAAATGAACAAACCAATACCCAAGGTAAAAAAAGGAATAAAAAAAGAAAGAACTAAGAACATGTAATTCATAAAAGAAAATGATCAACCAGAATCCAAGCTCAGAGTCCAAAGAAAAAACCTCCAAAACGAGTAAAGCAAACGTAATAACTAAGCAAAAGTGCTCAATACGCTAATATTCAAAAAATCTAACAGCATACCTGAAGATCCGTTTAGGTGAAACCTAGGTAGGCTTGCCTGGCTCCTTAGTTTATCACTCTATTTAGCATTCTACGTTTTAGTCTTTTTACTCATTTGTTTTTTTTTTCTTTGGACTAAGTTCTAGTTCTTTCTTTTTTATTTCCAATTTTTTCTTTGGGTACCGATTTGTCCTGACATATCTGCAAGTTGAGGAAGGTTTTTCAAACAAGTACTACTATTAATATCTATATATTATTTACATTATTCGGACTATTGTCCTCATATTGTCGCCATATTGTACGCTCCGGCCTTCTTCAGTTGGAATGTCGAACTGAACTGGGATAGACAGTTCCATTGATGGATGTCAATTATCAGTCCAAAGAAAAAAATCCTCCGACACGATAAAATAAAAATCACTAAGCAAAGTGCTCAATACACTAAGTACAGCAAATCTAACTATGAACCTAAAGAGTCAGGCAAACGTACCTAGGTTTCACGCGTATCATCAGGGTACGCCGGCCTGAGAGAGAGAGAGAGAGAGAGAGAGAGAGAGAGAGAGGAGAGAGAGAGAGAGAGAGTTTCTATAATGTTTTTAAATACAATGAATTTTTAATGTGCAAGAATACAGAAGCAACTCATACATCCAAAGAACTTTATAATCGCATTGGTTATATCTTCTACTTGGAGTAAATCAAGTTTTCCTTTCATCAACCAGCCATTATGGCACGTAAGGAAGGATTCTGCTACGTGGCTCCTTTACACATAAAACTAACCCAAGACAACAAAAAAAGAAAGAGACGTATTAAATGTAATTTATATATATATATATATATATATATATATATATATATATATTGATACATATTTCATTAAATAATATAGACAAGTGTTGTTTATTTATTTTATGTAAATTCTTTTCATATCGTCTGATAAGCTTAATAACATTACCATCAAACGAAGAAAGAAAATCACAATATTGATACATATTTTTTAATCCTATCTAAGCTTTCGGCTTACATTTGATATTATCAAATCCGGAATATCCTTGTTGAAAACACAACTATACTTAAATATGAAAACAATAAACAAAAACTAAAAATTCTTGAAGCTATACACATAAAACCTTTGGAACCTAACCTGAACAAAATAAACTATGCAATCTCCACAAATATTCTTAAATGCCTATAATTGGTAACAGAAGCCATTGATTTATACCAACGGCTTCCCATACTTAATACTCCTCGAATTCACTCTCGCGTGGACATGTGTGACGTCATGAGCTGCGGTGCGATTTTCGCTTCCAGCGTCTTATATGCACGAGTTTATTGTTGCTTGGAAATCATCCATGTAAACAGGAACAGACTATCATCATTGTTTTGTCCGTGTTTTGCATAATATATTGTAATGTAATTGTCATTTTTGATAATGGCTTATGTAAGCCCAAAAGCTTAGATTGGATTAAAAAATATGGATCAGGTGGGAAATCATGGTGTACTTACGGAGTAACACCGTAATTCCCCACATGATACGACGTTGAAACAAAAAATGTGCAATTTTGTAGTGGGTATGTGCATGTTCGAAATAAAACACTGCATAAGATGAATAAATATTTACGGCTCTACTTTGTGTATTGAGCACTGTTTTTAAATTAATGTTGCAAACGCTGTAATCCTACTGTTCGTTCTCCTACACTTTGATATATATATATATATATATATATATATATATATATATATATATATATATATGTGTATACACACACACACACACACACATATATATAAAAGGCAGGATGTGTGCATGTGTAATCGAATGTATGGCCGCAATTTTCGACGGATTTGCACCAAAATTTACATGCACATGCTCTAAGTTAGCGGGAAGGCCAAGACCGACTTTGCGTTTCCCAACTCCCATTGATAGTGGAAATAATCGATTTTTCATGCTTCTACGCCAATTTTCATGTAGTTTGCGGCCATTTTCTACTGGCCAGAGTGAGAGCCTATAGCTGGCTGCCACGAATAGGCAGGAAGATTCTATTGGCCAGCGTGAGAGCCAACAGCTGACTGACACGAATGTTAACTAGCATGCTAGCATGCAAAAAACATCGATAGCTGCATTCGTCACAAGTGGGAAAAATTTAAATCTGCATGACACTTTACTCCAATTGGCTCATTCGCTTGCTTAAACTCAACGTTGATTCTGATTCCGCAGAACTGGGTTAGGTGTGAAAAAGTATTTGTTGTTAACATTCTTTTTTCATTCGGTTTTTCCAGTTACGAGTCCTTTTTTTAAAGCTGATCGTTTTGTGTTCATTTTGTTTAGTTTTTTTTTTAACAGATTTAATGTTTAGTATAGAGCTTAGAAAAAATTCGCAGTGTGAGATAGGCAAGAAGTAAGGCATGTAGTAACATCAGCACGGCAAAGGGCACTCCTTTAAAGGCAAGGAAGGGCAAAAATATTTTAAGTCAAGTGATAACGATTGCTGCATGAGTCGTTCGATTTTTAATCAAGCACGGGCAACGCCGGGCCATGCTGCTAGTATACACACACACACACACACACACACACACACAGAGAGAGAGAGAGAGAGAGAGAGAGACACACATATATATATATGGAGGAAGAGTAGTCAATATCTGTCTTATAATATAATGTATTTGTGTCATAATTAATGGTATTGTCGCTTGTAAGGAGTATTCTTTTGTTTTCAAATGCAATGGAGCTATAATGTTCAAATGTTGTCAACTTTTAGAAAGCAACTTCATTCTCGCTTCATCGTTGAACGCGATTTTAATCCAAACATCTTTTTTGGGGGATCAAATATAGATCGGAATCCTACAGAACGATACGATAAATAAATAGGATACGTTTATCAATCTAACTTTTATTAAAGCTTCTATTGAAATCTTCATCAGGGAATGATGTCTGGAGAAAAAAGAAAGACGAAAAATTCTGCTATTTTTGTGCTGTTTGATTTTCATTTCTTAATCCTATAATATGACTACTTATCATCATCTTCATCTTCAAAACTTTCGATTTGAGGCCATGAATTAACATCTTCAGTGACATTTTATACTGATTTGATAATATTTTTCCAGCCTTTTCTGTCTTCTGCGAATTTGCGGATTCTTTTCAGATCTTCTTTGATTGTAAACTTCTCCAAAGGAAAAGTGGGATCTTTCTGTCTTGTTCTTTGAATGTCTCGGTTCAGTGTTTTGACTATGGTGGTTCTTGGATGACCTCTGAACTTCTTGAAGTCAGTCTTTTCAAAGTAAAATTCCATGGCTTTTTTAACTGGGCATTCTGGATCCATTCGCAAAATACGTCCAAGAAGTTTCCATCTTGCTTTTAAAATGAATAAAGACAAATTGTCTTTTTCATGCAACGTTTTAAATAAGTAGTTATTGCGTGGCAGTAGCTGTAGCAGCCACAAACCTCAAATAATGCTTTATGTGTGTAAGTGGATAATAATTCTAGTTTGTCTTTGTGGGATTCAGATAATAATGAACATTCGTAAGTGTGTGTGTGTGTGTATTTTTGTCTGTGTGTACATTTGTGTATTTGTTTCCAGTAGACATTATGTTTGGTGGTTGTCCGCATGTTGATTTGGGAACATTTGTACTTACATTCGTTTGTTAGGCAATTAATCTTAATTACAGAGTGAGACCATATATAAATTAAGTTTCGTATTTTTTAATCATTTCTTAATCCCTTTTCATGACTACTTATCGTCATCCTCATCTTCAAAACTGTTTCGATTTGAGGTCATGAATTAGCATGTTTTCTCATCTTCAGTGACATTGTATATTGATTCGACAATATCTTGCCAGCCTTCTCTGTCCTCTGTGTGTTTGCGGTTTCGTTGCAGATCTTCCTTGATTGTAAACTTCTCCAAAGGAAAAGTGGGATCTTTCTACCTTGTTCTTTGAATGTCTCGGTTCAGCGTTGTGACTATGCTTGGTTCATGAATGACCTCTGATCTTATTGAAGTCAGTCTTTTCAAAGTAAAATTCCATGGCCTTTTTAACTGGGCATCTATTCGCAAAATACGTCCAAGAAGTTTTCATCTTGCTTTCAAAATGAACAAAGACAAATGAGATTCTTGACATCTGCTGTAAAAGATCTTCTTGGAGTTATTATGAGGGTAACTTTTCCCTATCAGAATTCCCAGGTTTCGTATGGGGAAATACGTCCAAGAGGTTTCCATTTTGCTTTCAAAATGAACAAAGACAAATTTTCTTTCTCAGTATGCAACATTTCAAATAAGTAGTTATTGCGTAGCAGTAACTGGAGCAGCCATTACTGACTCAGCAAATTTTTCCATTTGATTTTTTTAAACCAACGTCAGTATCATTTGTGGAGTTCCGATATTCAAGGAGAGACAACGCGTCTTACATCAGCTGTAAAATCTTTTGTTGGAGATATTATGAGGGTACATTTTTTTTAATCACAACGCTGATTTTAGCGCCATGTTTAGCCATCTTTCAGTAGTAGCAGCTCCTATACAGACACTGCACAATAAAAATACTATTATTCGGGATAAAATAGTTTACTCGATATTATTAACTTTCAACATAATGAGTCTTTTTCTTTCTTTAATTCTTTCTTTATAATTGTACATTATATAATCTTAATATAGCTTAATGTCAGTAGCCATAACCTCGTTATGAATAGAACATTTTAATAATTTAATCATGACCTCCTTGAATCACAAAGTTCTGTGACAGTAAAAGAAATTCAACAGCTTGAGTTTTCATGGTTGTTGTTTTTTTTTTCCATAAGAAAGTTAAATGTTTAAAAAAAAAAATAGGCCGTCTAACACCTGATATTCAAATATCTCAGACAGGAAGAAACAACAACAAGAGATATATTCACAGCTTTAATTTTGAATGGTACCAAGAGAAAAGTTGGCTTTGCAGGTGTAAATTGAAAAATGCATTGTTTTGATTCCCGTGTTTCCTGTTCGGAGGTGATGTAACGGAGAACAAAAGCCAGTTTTAGAAATATAAACAAAATGTAGGTGTCGTCTGTGGAAACTGTCTAGCTTCTGCTCTTCTTTCTTTGTAATGCCCCAAGTTCGATAGTTTCTCAGTATGCAAGGTCTTAAATAAGCAGCCATTACCTACTCCGGCTTCTTGGTTATATGAAGAGAAAAAAAAAGAACGCCTTCAACAATCAAAAAAACATTTAAAACTTTAAATTCACACATTTTGTTATTATGTTTATGTTGTAGGGATACTAAGTAAATATTTCATTCATTATATTTACATTTTAAAATACGCTGATAATATATTCTGGATGGGCTTGAGCAGAGGGAAATATTAAAATCATTTTTATAATACTGGTGTTTATTTGATACACAATATATTTATTTTATTAAATAGTGGAATGTCCATCTAATAATTATTTTCTGGATAAAAAAATATTAAGATTTGTACATTATTCAATTCCTTACAATAAGTTGGTATCATCTTCATCAAAACAGTTTCGATTTGAGGTTATGAATTGACATATTCTCTTACCTTCAGTGACATTGTATACTGATTCGACAATATTTTGCCAGCCTTCTCTGTCCTCTGTAAGTTTGCGGATCCGTTGCAGATCTTCCTTGATTGTAACCTTCTCCAAAGGAAAAGTGGGATAATTCTGCCTTGTTCTTTGAATGTCTCTGTTCAGCATTGTGACTATGGTGGTTCTTGGATACCCTCTGAACTTTTTGAAGTCAGTCTTTTCAAAGTAAAATTCCATGGCGTCGTTAGCCGGGGATTCTGGATCAATTCGCAAAATACGTCCAAGAGGTTTCCATTTTACTTTTAAAATGAACAAAGACTAATTGTCTTTCTCACTATGCAACATTTTAAATAAGTAGTTATTGCGTAGCAGTAACTGGAGCAGCCATTACTGACTCAGCAAATTTTTCCATTTGATTCTTTTAAACCAACGTTAGTATCACTTGTGGAGTTCCGAATTCAAGGGGAGACAACGCGTCCATAGGAAGTTTCCGGAAATTAGCGGCTTTCAAGCCAAAAAACCGCAAATAAGGCTTTATGTAAGTGTATAATAATTCTATCTTGTCTTTGTGGGATTCAGATGATAATGTACATTCGTAAGTGTGTGTGTGTGTGTGTGTGTGTACGTTCGTGTATTTGTGTCCAGTAGACATTATGTTTGGTGGTTGTCCACATGTTGATTTGGAAATCTTTATACTTACATATCGTTTGTTAGGCAGTTAATCTTAATTACAGTGGGAGAACATATATAAATTAAGTTTCGTATTTTTTAATCATTTCACCCCAAGTAAAGCAATAAAGCCACTAAGACGCAAGTGGTTACTGAGCATGAGAGAATTTGGGCAAAAAGAAAACATTATTAAGGAGAGATAACACTAAAAGAACAGAAAATCAGATCATAACGATTGATATTGCATTTAATTTTTTGAAGCTTGTTGTAGAGTAGCTAGAATCCCTTCAGCACGTTACCACATTGCCTGGCTCATCGCCTTAAATAGTCTACAATTAAAGACAGTTGATTAATAAATTAATACTCAGCAGATTAATATTGAGACTGATCTTATTTCGTTTGGCTATACAGCATTTGACCCTCCTGTATTCCTTGTAAGTTGTCTTGTTAATTGTTTTTTTTTAACTCATTGTTCTGTGTTTTTTGTATGTATCCGTTAGCACCTGATACTGGTCTTGAATAAATATCAGGTCATCCCATAAGTTCTGTCCGAATTTTAACTTTTTGTTAAAATGAACGAAATTTAAAGAGTATTTTATAATGTCTAATTGAGCAGAACATTATTTTTATGTTTAGAACATTTAAAGTGATCAAATTTTAAGAATCATTTAAATTTTGTTTGATTAAAATGCTTTATGAGTTCAAGAATCAAAGGAAATGCTTTCATGAGTTCAAGAAAGGAAACGGCTAGAAACATTCACTCAGTTTATGGAGAGGAATGTGTGAATGAAAGAACTTGCAGAAGATGGTTTGCAAAATTCAGAGGTGGAGATTTCAGCCTTGAAGATGAAGATCGAACCGGACGTCCAGTTGAGTTTGATGAAAAGCTTCTTGAAGCAACCCTTGAAGAAAATCCTGCTTTATCAGTTGAGGCATTGGCAGTGGTTCTCAGTTCAAACCATAAAACTGTTCATCGTCATCTTCAACAACTTGGAAAAGTTCCTAAACTTGGAAAATGGGTGCCTCACGAATTGTCTGAAAACAACCTCAAATCCCGAGTTGACATCTGCTCTTCTGTCCATTCTCGCCAACTTGTTTCACCTTTTTTGGATAGACTTGTGACTGGCGACGAAAAATGGATCTTTTATCGAAATATTAAGCGTCGTAGACAGTGGCTTGGTAAAGGGTAAGGACCCCAGCCACAGCCGAGAAGGGAACTTCATGGGCAAAAGGTTCTTCTTTCAATCTGGTGTGACGTCAAGGAATAATCCACTTTGAATTCTTACCAACTAATGCAACAATTAATGCTCAAATATACTGTCAGCAATTAGAGCGTTTGAACCAAGCTTTGTGAAAAAAAGACCTGCTCTAGTGAATTAAAAAAGGATGATGTTTCATCAGGACAATGCGTGACCCCACACAACAAGAATCACGTCACAAAAGATCAAAGAACTTGGTTGGGAGAAAATTCCTCATCCACCTTATTCTCCCGATCTTGCTCCTTCAGACTACCATTTGTTTCGTAGCTTACAGAATCATTTGGAAGAAACAACTTTTGTAACACAGGAAGAGGTTAAAACTGACATTTGTGAGTTCTTCGAATCAAAGCCAAAAGAATTTTACAGTAATGGAATTAGTAAGCTTGTTAATAGATGGAAGGAAGTCATAGATAATCAGGGAAAATACATTGTTGATTGAATCTGTAATTAAATGTAACATTTAGTCACTTGTTTTCTTTATTCAAAATTCGGACAGAACTTATGGGATGACTTGATATATATTTAAGCATGATATAGGATACAATAAATGATCAAAGTCTATTTACATATTATGAATTATTATCCCCATATATTTTGTATTATATTTATTTTTTTTCCAACGTTTCGGCCGTTGTTTTTTCCAGCCTTTTCAGGTTGTTGGAATGCCGAACTGAAACCCTTTTTTTCGCTCACTGGGGTAGACTGTTTTAGTTCCTGCGTCAAAATGTTTAATGGATGTTAGTTAAATAGTTATCTACGAAATGTTAATTCTTTCAATCTTTTATCTATTGCCTTCTTTCAAAGAGAGAGAGAGAGAGTTATCCAGAGAGAGAGAGAGAGAAATTAAGAGAGAGAGAGAGAGAGGGGAACGGTGGAGTAATGGATAACGTCTTGATCATTGAGGAATCGAAGAGCCGAGTTCGATTTCAGTCGAATCCATTACATTCATCATTACGTACTAATGCCCTTGGGAAAGGTGTGAATTTTTAATTTTCTCCTTCCAGCTATGGATAAATAGCAGGACAGACTGGGTTCTATAGCAAGAATGGATGGATTTTTAGGAGAAGGAAGAATCTGAATTCAAAACCTGCGGAGGGTCTTTTGGGGTTTTTTGTGGCACGTAGTGCACCAGGTCTCTAAATTCGGCCCTTCAAAAAGTGTGGATGGTCCTGCACGAAACCTTCACCACTATAATCAAATCTCATGTAATGATGTCGGGATGTCTGTTTCCTGGGAAACTGATTTTGCTTGACCTTCATACATCGAATTCGACAGGAGAAACAAATATATATATATATATATATATATATATAAATATATATATATATATATATATATATATATATATATATATATGAAGGTTCTAGCCAATTTCTCTCATCAGAATCTTTCTAAACCTATTTATAAATCTACTATTCGTCCATGCACTGGATAGTGAAATCACATCTAGTCTAGTGCTTAAGCTCTTTATGTATGATTTAATTTTTCACAAAATCCAAGAAGAATCTGAATGTTATCGATCCTAAACTGACATCTCGGCTTCAATCATTTTCCCGTCTCCATAACGTAGCTAGTCTGTCCCTTTGTTTAGAAATAATTTCATGTGTAAAATTCTATCATCTGGTCTGGTGCTACTGCTATGTAAATAGAGGTTCTTGAAAAACTCCAATGAAGCATCTGCAATGTTATTGGTGAATGAACTGGCATCTCGTTTTCAACTACTTTTTTGCTTTTCCTATAATTCCAATTTTCATGGTAACGGTTCTGGTGATTGATTTTTTTTTGGTACCTTAACTGACTTCAAGATTTTAAGCTCAGTGCAAGATCTGAACAAAAGAAGACGAATATTTGTTAGACATTCATTCAACATCATGCAAGGAAATTCTATTTTTTCTTTCGTGAGTGATATAAGATATTTATTGGTGCAAAAACTCTACGAAAGATGAAACCATATATTAATTCACTGGCTTTGAATCATGGGATATGCATCATTCTGACATTATTGTAGATGTTCATGACAAATCGTCGTTCAATTTATTCGGAAGAGCAGTAGAGACGCGTGATGATTTCTTATCTATCGAAAAAGTTTCGTTGCGAAATGAATTTGAAAATTAACACAAATATATATATATATATATATATATATATATATATATATATATATATATATATATCATTGAAGTTTTTAGCTAGCCAATCTCTCTCAACAGAATTCTATCTAAACATATTTAAAAAATCGACCATTGGTCTATGCTTTGAACGTTACAATCATATCTAGTATAGTGTTTAAGTCGTGTATCTAGAGATTCTTGATAAAATCCAATGAAGAATCTGCAATGTTATTGGTCGTGAACTGGCATCTCGGTTTCAACTACTTCGCCGCTTTTTCTAAAAGAACACGAATATTTGTTAGACATGCATTCAACATCATGCAAGGAAATTCTATTTTTTCTTTCGTGAGCCATAGACATTTATTGCTGTTAAAATGCTACGAAAGATGAAACCATATATTAATTCACTGGTTTTGAATCATGGGATATACATCATTCTGACAGTATCCGAGAGAAAAATGACAAATCGCTTTTCAATTTATTCTGAAGAGCAGTAGAGACGCGTGATGTTTCCTTATCTATCGAAATAGCAAAAACCTTTGCCAAAATAGAAATTAAAATCAATAAAATATATATCTGAAGTGTGCTAGGCAATTTTTCTCGTCGGAATCTATCTTACATATATTTATAAATCTATCACTTGTCCATATATTGAATATTGCAATCGCAGTCTGAACTAGTGCTTAAGCTATGATTATTGACAAAATCTAAGGATGAATCTGCAATGTTATCGGTTCTAAAATAACATCTCGGCTTCAATCACTTTCCCATCTTCATAACGTAGCTTTTCTGTGCTTTTTCTAGAAATTATTGTTGCAGTTTTTGTGTATATATGTTTACTAGTGAGTTAGCCCAAATGACTTGACTCACTTTATAGTCCACCAATAGAAGGTTAACCAATCAGAAGACGTAGAATATTCAATCCGTCGTGTATAAAGGCGGCCATTTTGTTTACTCTCTTCCGAATGTCCAGTGCCAGCTTGTCAGGCGAAGAGAAACAGAAGGAAGAACTATTGAACTACGCTCTGCTATTTTTTATTGGGATATCCACTGCCAACCTGAACAACGCTTTCCTACTGTCTTCGAAATATTCACTGCTAACCTCTGGATTCTATACTGAAGACGACCGTCATTATGAACAACAATAATTTCATGGTAATTTCTATTATCTCGTCAGGGTGCTTCTAACTATGTATATAGAATTCTTGACAAAATCCAAATAAGAATCTGCAATGATTTGGTCTTATAAAATTGCATCTCGGCTTCAATTATTTTTCCGTCTTTTGAAACGTATTTTTTCTGTGCCTTTTTCTAGAAATTGAAATTTTATGATAAATTTTATGATCTGGTCTACATTAACATTTGTGTATAAGAAACAATTTTAAAAGCAATCTGCAATGTTACTGGTCCTGAACGGGCATCTGTTTTATCTCAACATACTTTCCCGCCTCCGTGTTGATGACAACTTCTCTGGATTCAGTTTTTTTGATTTGGGGCCAAAATCGGAACCACAGAAGAAAAAAACACGGAACACGGATTATTTGTAATTTAAAGATATATTAACAACAGGTTACAGAGATAAATCAAAGCGGAGCTTACTATATGTTAGTGTTCAATACTGATTATTTCGTTCGCAGCTCTCACTGTCTTGCATTTTCTATCTGTCTATTTTTTGTTGTGTCGCATACTTAATATAGAAAAAAAAAAGTCTATTGTGTGGGTAGTTCCGGTCTCACAATAGTTTTCATAAATAAAAGTTCTGATGAATTTTTAAATTTGGTACGTTGACATCAAAATTTAAGCGCAGTATTAAGATTTGAAAAAAAAAAACAGAATATTTGCTTAAGGAAATTCGATTTATTTTTTGAAAAATTTTCCAGGCAATATAAGATATTTATTTTGTTAAAACGTTACGGAAGATGATAAACCATATATGTATTCATTGACTTTGAATCATTTTATATACATCGTTGTGACTTTTGCTGGAGAGAACAATGAGAAATCGTTGTTCGTTTTATTTTTGGAGTTTTACAGACAACGTGACGTTTTTCTTATCTATTATAAAAAAAAAAAAATAACATTGAAAAAAATGGAAATTAAAATAAATATAAAATCTGATAAGCCATTAAATAATCTTTAACATTCCAGGATTTATCTTTCACCATTTATAAATCTTCTATTCGTGCATGTATTGAATATAGCAATCAAAATTGATCTATTGCTTAAGTTATGGATTTTTTCTAAGCGCAGATTAGAAAACAACAAGATTAAAAAAACAGGAATTACCCATTGAGGATCGAATTAACTACTCAGTTGTAATGGTTAAACGAGACAATTGCTCATACGTCGATTTGCCTTTAATGCTTTAGCTATGCATTCTAGAAATTCTTGAAAAAAATCCAAAAAAGAATCTGCAATGTTATCGGTTCTGACCTGGCATCTCGGCTTCAAAACGATTTTAATCGGTAACGTGGCTAAATTGTGCCATTAATAGAAATAATTTCATGGTAACTGTTTTGATTTTTCCTTTTTAATAGATCGACTTCACGAATTTAAGCGCAGTACTAGATTGGCAGTTAGGTCTTTTTGATTCCACTTGTAAAATCTAAGCTCTATTCTTAAGGTTCTCCTCTGACACTTTTTTGTGGAACTCTCTTCTTTGTTATTAAATTTACTGTTTGGGCACCTCGAGGTGGTGTAATGGTTTACCTCTTAATTCTGATGAGAACAATTACGACTGAAAAGTGAGTTCGATCCTCACTGGGTTCCCCATATTTCGGCCTTGTGCCATCAGAATAAGCTAATGCTGGAAGAAAATCAATTTCCAAATCTCGACATGGTTTAATGGTTAGAAAGCTTGTCTTGCTAGATCAATTACGACTGAGTAGTGAGTTCATTCCTCACTGGGTACCACATACTTTCGGCCTTGTGCCACATCTAAGCCAGGCTAGGAAAATCACTATAGCTTTCCTGTCAATTACGATCTTTAATATTTTAAATGCAATATCAATCGATTTCTGCCTTTTTCGATCTTGCTCTTTTATTGACCTCTGTCTTTCAAAATCTTGTGAGTTTCTTTCACTTTCAGTAACCCCCTTGAATTTTAGTGGCTTTATCGCCTTGCTTGGCGTGAAATGTTTTTAAAAAATACCTTACGCACACTTTTCAGCTAAATAGTATCTTCTGTTATATGGGTTTCATAAAACAGTTTTCCTAAACCCGTAAAACACAAATCAATCAATTAAAAAATAATTTTCATCGGTTGTTGGCAAGTAATTTCATTTTTTTTAAATTCATAGCTTTTATATATCTTTTATGCTATTTATTGAAATTTTGAGGTTGATAAACCGTAAAAAACAAATCAATCGATCGAAACAAAGGATTCAAGTGGTTGTTGGCAAATTATTTCATTTTTTAAAATTCATAGCTTTTGTATATCTTTTATGCTATTTATTGAAATTTTGCAGGTTGATAAACCATGAAAAACAAATCAATCGATCAAAACAAGATTTTCCAGTGTGTTTGTCAAATTATTTCATTTTTAAAAAATAATCATTTATGCTATTTATTGAAATTTAGAGGTTGATAAACCGTAAAATTAATCGATCAATCACAAAATTCCTAGTTCCCTGCCAATTCATTCCTGGTTGATATCCTCTAGCAAAGACTTTGTTTGCAAACCGCTTCCTGTTTAGAGCGTGATTTTAAACAAAGACGAAATCCAGAAAACAGAATTTAAATTATATATATATATATATATATATATATATATATAAATATATATATATATATATATATAATTAAAGAAAATCATAATTGCAGCTGCGGCAAAAAAAAAAAGAAAAAAGAAAAGGAAGAAATAACACCCAAAAGTATTTTTTAGCAATGAAATTGATAAAAAGAAAAGCAAATGCTTAAGATAGCTAGAAGCAATTGCACACTTATTTTTTGAATAGAGAATCATATCTTTTCGAACCCACTGAGAAAGTCGACTGCAAAATTAAGTACGGAAAATGATAAGAACTCAACAAGAAAATTACACTTTGGAGATATTAGAATCAAGCAAGTAGAAGAATTTAAATTTCTGGTAACCGTTTTCGCAGAGGACGGAGAGTACGACATCAAAATCCGAAGGCACATTAGAATAGCGAAAGATACTTTTCAAAAGCTAAGCAGAGTACTAAGAAATAGGAAACATTCGTTGCAAACAAAGAAAAGACTGCTGAACTGTTATGTAATATCCATCCTTCTATATGGCAGTGAATGCTGGACAATTTCCTCACAGATGAAGAGGACACTTAAAGCAAGAGAAACAAAGAAAAGAGTGCTGAACTGCTATGTAATATCTATCCTCCTATATGGCAGTGAATGCTGGACAATTTCCTCTCAGATGAAGAGGAGACTTGAAGCAAGAGAAACAAAGAAAAGAGTACTGAACTGCTATGTAATATTAATCCTCCTATATTGCTGTGAATGATGAACAATTTCCTCACAGACGAAGAGGAGACTTGAAGCAAGAGAAACAAAGAAAAGAGTGCTGAACTGCTATGTAATATCAATCCTCCTATATGGCAGTGAATACTGGACAGTCTCATAGATGAAGAAGAGACTTGTAGTAACAGAAACAAAGAAAAGTGTACTGAACTCTTATGCGATATCTCTCCTCTTATATGGGAGTGAATGTTGAACAATCTCATCACAGTTGGTGAAGAGACTTGAGGCAGCTGAAATGTACTTCGACAAAAGATGAGAATACCATGGGTAAAACAGGTGAGCAACGACGATGTTTTAGAGAAATGGACTCTTCTACTTAACGTCACAAAGAGACAATTGAATTTTCTAAGCTTGCTTGTGGAACTCCCTTCCGGCTCCACGTTTTCCGGCCAACTTTAATCTGTAGAAAAATAAATTCAATGCGAATCGCTATCTGCTATCCCCTGATTACTCTCCCTCTGTTATCGTTACTTACCAATATTCCATTTTCTAATTCTTCCACACTCAGTAACCCATTGCGTTACCGGTAGCTTTGCTGACTCGCATGGGGGAAGAAGGCTTGGAGAATTTGACACTCGCAGGAAATATTGAAGGCAAGAAGGACAAAGGGAAAAAACGCATAACTCCTGTCTCACGAGCTTGCGTCAATGTTTGGCAGAATAGTGTTTAGGAGAGAAAGCAAAACAATAGAATTACTAAGTGCTACAAACAAGAGGAAATTGTGGAGAGCCATTATAGCCGAAGTCCTGAAAGGACACGTCACATAGAAAAACTTACTATCAGGCTTTTATACCTTAACAGTAACTTGGTATTATGATTATTTGTTAAGCTTATTTGCACAAGGCCATAAATAAAGAGCGTCGAGTATAGATCGAGGTAATTAATCGACATTAATGATCTGCAAGACCGTTTGCTAATTGTCAGACCATAACCTGGCATGTTTTATTTGATAATCGTGCGTTAGTTTGACACAAAGCAACAATTCTGAGGCACTCACGAAGATCCTATTCACGACTGTAGTGTATAATTACTGTGAAATGAACTTGTAAATCAGATAGCGTGGTAGGAACTCTGTCTAATAAATAAATGATTAATTTATAATTATTTTAAAAAATGCCCCTTTGTTCGGACTTAGAATATGTCAAATACATTCTCAGTAGGGTATGTCTTATGACTTCTTCAGAAGAGACCAGTTACCAAGGAAAAACTTATTAACTTAATATTTAATATTTTAATAACTAATTATTTAATAATTAATTACTTAATATTTTAATCTTACTTATTATAAAATGCAGATTGTGTGTGTGTGTGTGTGTGTGTGTGTGTGTGTGTGTGTGTGTCTGTACGTTTATATATTGGATCGGATTTCCTATATTTTTAAACCGATTTCAACAAAACTTCACAGGACTACGTAAAATTACCTTGCGGTGGTTCTGACAGCGCCAAAAATTGGAAAAACACAATTGTTTTTGCACGAAATCAATTTGAAAACACGATTAAGAGGCATTAATGAAAGGGGCGCAACTCATATCGAGTTATACTTATTATAAAACCCAGGTTGGTTGTTTGTGTGTGTGTGTGTGTGTTTGTTCGTTTATATATGGGATCGGATTTCCTATATTTTTCAGTCGATTTCAACAAAACTTCACTTTTTTTGTCATGTAGTGTTTCTTATTGTCTTGCACACTTTTTTCTTTATTTTTACATTCAGAATGCTTTAAAAATTCCATTTACAAGACAATTGTTTATAATAAAATTGAAAAATTCAATGTTTTTGTTTGAGTTTGGTTTTGATCAATTCGTAAAAAAAAAAAAAAAACTAATTAAGACATGCGTGTCTGTCAAACTTAAACAATAATCTTTGTCAATTTTATTTTTCAGTCTTTATGATGGTCGATACTTGATCTATCTCTTACTGTTACATTCCCAGGCAACGCCGGGCTCTACTGCTAGTAATTTAATATTTAGGCATAGAATCAAGCAGAAAAAAATCCTTAGACTCTATTATAAACAGCCAATATTTAACCTGGGGTGTTAGGTGGTCAGATGTAAGAGGTTATGTGATCACAGAAATTGTCTGATAGCCATGATTGGGTTCTTCTGCTTGTGTGGCATGGTGCAGAATCCTGTTGCCAGACATCGGGTCTTTCATTAGCCACCCTCTTGACCCGGGGTAGCACCAGCTCCTCAAGGCACTTGATGTAGGACGATGTGTTGAGTCTGAGGCATTGTGCGAAGATGAATGGAGGCATAACGCCGCACTCACTAGTGATCACTCCAAACACCTTCGTAATCACCATTCAACTATTTACGAATTCTCTGCACTGTCCTCAGATTGACACCAAAGCACTCTAAAATGGAGATTCCGGTGCTAATTCCAAGTAGTACGGCATGCCGTTTTACAATTTTCTAGGAGAATGAATTGCGTCATGGTGTTATTTTTCTCATAGACAGTTTCCAAATGACCCTTAGACTGATTCCCAACGTGGGGAATGGTAATATTTTGGTGTGACATGCGTAGGATGTGCATCCTTCGGCTTATTATATCAACAGAATAAGGGGGCAATTCGAGAATGAATTATTAACAGTGAATTGTTTTCTAGTGAGTCTAAGTGAGAGGGTTAATCTTAATGCACGTTAATATATACGATGCATATACAATATGCATACATAAAAATTCAACCAGTGTTGCAAGAAATGTGTTACCATTTCCATCTTCATATTTAGCTGAATGTGGTTTTACTGCTGTAAATAATTGGTTATTGAAGAAAAGAAATCAACTGGATATCACTAAATGAGCAGACTTGAGGCCTCAGCTGTCTCAATTGGTACCTAATATAAAATCTATCTGCAGCAGACATGGCACTTATGCTAAACTTATCTCACTAAGTCATTTTGTGATGAGCTCAAAATTTCATTTTATATTATTATTTCACGATTAAAACGATCAAAGTATATTACAAAATAAGGTTTCATTCATATATTTTATATTTCTGACTTTCTGTTCCCTATTATATATTTTAAAACCATTTTTATTTTTTTATTTTTCATGGACGCCATGGTCTTTGAAATCTTGTTTAGAGACCAAGTTAATGGTCTTTTAAGATGCCTTTACGTGAATTGCAGTAAAATTTTGGATATGTAAGAATTAAATATTTCAGCGGGTAGCCAGAATTTTAGAAATACCAAAGTGGGGTATGGCCCAATATCGGTTGGGTACCACTGCTATTGACGCAGGTAGAAACGACAAAAATGTTTTTCAAATAGTCGCGATTGTAAACTACAAATATTTGACTAGAGACGAAATAATCAACGAACAATATATAGCATCAGTTTTAAAGAATCAATAACAACCGACTCATACTCCACACACACACACACACATCCACATACACACACATGCACACACATGCACACACACACGCACACACACATACACACACTCACATACACACATATACAGACACTCACATACAGACACATAGGCACACATAAACACACACATACACGCACTCACATACACACACTCACATGCACACGCATACAAACATACACTCACATATACACATACACACATACACACATGCACATACACATACACACATTCACATACACACATACACACACATACAAACACATATACACAAATAAACACACACATACACACACTCACATACACACATATACACACACTCACATGCACACACATACAAACATACACACATTCACATATACACACACATATGCACACACACATGCACACGCATACACACATTCACATACACACATACACACACATAAACACTCACATACACACACTCACATACACACATGCACACACATACAAACACTCACATACAGACACATACACACACATAAACACACACATACACACATTCACATACACACACTCACATACACACATACACACCCTCACATACACACACATACACACTCTCACATACACACACATGCAAACATACACACACTCACACATAAACGAATACACACGTAAACACACTCACATACACACGTACATAAACATACTCACATGCACACACATACATACACATACAAGCACATACACACACATACGCACACTCACATACACACATAAACACACACACATGCGCACACATCTATTGATTCGATTCTAAACAATCAATATTTACCTAATGAATGAAATAGGAACATTCAATATGCACCTCAGGCTTCGATTTTGAACGTCCAATATTTGCCTGTAGCCTTGATTATAACGACCAACACTGAAATATAGACTCAAATTTAAACGACCAATAATCATTAGTAGACAAGATTGCAAACGAACATTTTTTTCTTATATATTCCACATTAAATAACAAGACTTTCCACGTTAAATAATCCTATGAGATTTATCTGTTGCCAAAATCATCACGTCAAACCTCCTTAAAATGAGATTAATGTGCCAATATCAAACTGGATTAAACAGGGAGACATTTTGTGATATAATGACCAGTTTGTTTCTGAAAATGGCTCGGCCCGGAAATTGTAGCGTGGGCGTTGTGTCCCAGACTCGGAAATATCCGCGATATAAATATGTTTCGTTAATCTGTACAGTAATGCATTTTAGATAGATATGAAAAGAATAACATAGGTATGATAAATAAGAATAGATAGATATAAATAGATAATGACCGATGTATATATATATATATATATATATATATATATATATATATATATAATAAAAAAAATCAACACGCATGCGCGAAATTAGAAATATAAAATGGAGAAAATTTACCCATCGCACGCTATAGATAATGACCAGTGTGTGATAGATAGATAATGGCCGCTGTGTGCTAGACAGATAATGACCGGTGTGTGTTAGGTAGATAATGATCAAATTAAGACTTTTATATATATATATATATATATATATATATATATATATATATATATATATATATATATTAATGCATGAAATTTTATTTTTTTTCATGCAACAAAACGACTATCATTATTTTTTCGTCCGTGTTTTGTTTGATATATTGAAGTGTAATTTGTTTCTATTGATAATGGCTTATATACATATGAAAGATTTGATTTAAACATGTATCAATATGGTGATTGCATTTTCATCCTTCAATGATAATGCTATAAATTTATCAGACAATATGAAAGGAACTTACTAAATAATAAATAGACAAAGCTTGTTTATATTATTTAATGAAACATGCATTAATGAGAAATTGCTGCCTAAATGTACACAATATAATATAATATACATATATATATATATATATATATATATATATATATATATATCAAAGTTTAATAAAATAATATAGACAAGTGTTGTCTATTTATTTTATGTAAATTCTTTTCATATCATCTCATAAGCTTAATAACCTTATCATTAAACGAAGAAAGAAAATCCCAATACTGATGCATATTTTTTAAATCCTATCTAAGCTTTCGGCTCTACATAAGCCATTATCAGAGATGACAATTATATTCCAATATATTGAGCAACACAGAAAAGACAGTGATGATACTCTGTTTCTGTTTAAATGGAAGATTTTCAAGTAACGACAAACACGTGCATATAAGACGCTGGAAGCAAAAATTCGCACCGCAACTCATGACGTCACACTTGACCAAGCGAGAGTGAATTCGAGAAGTATTAAGTATGGGAAGCCGTTAGTATAAATAAATGGCTTCTGTTGTCAATTATAAACATTTAAGAATATTTGTGGAGATTTCATAGTTTATTTTGTTCAGGTTAGGTTTCAACTGTTTTATGTATATAGCTTCAAGAATGTTTCGTTTTTGTTTATTGTTTTCATGTTTAAATATAGTTGTCTTTTCAACAAGGATTTTCCGGAATTGTGTGTGCGGGCAGGCATGTTGTTTTAAATGCCTAAAAATGTTAGAGTTTTCATTAAAATGTAGTGTCAAGCGTCGTGAAAGCGAGTTTGTGGTGTGACCAACATAAATATTATTTAATTCGTTGGAGATACAATATCCCAAAGGGCACTTGAATTTATAAACTATGTTGGTTTTTTGCAAATCGCTAACCGGGGGAGAAGAATCATTGCGAATAATTGAGTTGGATAGACTAGATTTAGTGTAGTATATGATTAACTTAATTTTTTTGCTAGGATTTGTTGTAGATATATTAGTATTTATTAATTTTTTTAGTATATTTTCATCTTGTTTATAATTAGTATGCATTTGATTACGATATAGGAGATTAATATGTTTGAGATTAGTAGAAGCAGTATTATGTACAATTTACTTAGTATTGAGATTTCTAAGAAAGCATCTTATTTGTTCATCAAAATATATAGTTTGAAAAGCTATTATTAATAAGTGTTTGTTTTATATTCTTTAGTTCACTGTAAATCTGTTTTTTTGGATGAATTAGAAAAAAAAACGATGTTTTAGATTCTTTATAATTGCTATATTGTAGTAATATGGGCATTCGCTCTTGTAGTTAAGTGTACATGAATTTATGCTGGTAGGTTTTCTGTATGGCGAAATAGTAAAATTATTATTATATTTGTATTTACCAATATGTCAAGGAAGGGAATTTTATTATTAGTTTATTGAGTTCATAAATTGAATTTAAGCACATAATTATTTTGGAAACGTTTTATATATGAATTGACTGAGAAATATAGACATGAATATATTTAAATAAATAATATTATGAATAATATATGAATATTTTGGCCTGTTTTTTATAATAAGTTGTTTGTGGATTTTCAAGAGATTGTAAAGGTAGATAAATAATGATCGGTGTATATATATATATATATATATATATATATATATATATATATATATATATATATATATATATATATTTACACACGTGCACATTCTTAAACACACACACACATATATATATATGAATTGACTGAGAAATATAAACATAAATATACTTAAATAGATGCATATATATGAATAGACTGGCTTGTTTTAAAATAACCTTCCATGAGATCGTTGTGTTTGTTTGCTGATTTTTCCTTACACACCCTGCAGGTTAAGTTAATATATGGTACTTCCATTTCTTAAATTCGTAACTGATGCCCTGTCAAACCAAGATGTCAAATGTCGCAGACGAAACAGTTCTGCCAAGAGAAAAAATACTATTTTCTGTCGAATATTATCATAAGGTGCAAATCAAATGGCAAGCCAATTTCAACGCAATAACTATTTCTACTGATGAAGAACAATTGTCTTTGACACTTTTCGACATAGTCCCCTATTCGGGGATCCTTTTCTGGAACCGGTGAACCAGATTCTTCATCTCTTCCGAAAATAAGCTTCGTGTATGCTCACGTAAAAGAATTAATAGAAAAAAAAATTAAATGAGTTTTCGGTAGAGCGAAATTATACTCACACAGGGCAGCAAGTGTTTGTCCGCTTTCTTCCTCATGATAACAAATGAATGTACGGCTTTTTTTAAGTCCAAGCATCGACCTGGTGGGGATCAAATCAAAAATTCTCCCCCCTCACCAAATAGTGAGGTTGGGAGACATGCTTTCAATAAAATTACGAACAACAGGAGAAAGAAACGGCGAAAACAATTGCAAGTTCAGAAATTTCATCAAGCAAGAATACTCGGCCACTAAATCATGAGAATACTGACGAGACACTTTCGCATCTAGCCGAAGACATTCAATTTTCCCTTTTTTCTGATTTTTCTTTCGAAACGGGATTTCTAAATAAACCATCAAATAGGTTAGAATGATTAGGACAAAATGTGTTACTATGGGCAAACACACTGACGAGTAGGGAAAAAAATACAATAAAATAAAATTTAAAGATTAAAAAAAAAAAAGAATTAATAGAAAAAAACAAAAAAAAACAAATTGCTTCGTCCACCGCAAGGAAAGTTGGCTCCCTGTGCCGCGCCAGGAAATTTTCTCTCCCCGGAATCGATCCTCCAGATCTACAAATCAACAATTCTCCCTTGCATGGAGCATTGCTGCCATATATGGTCTGGAGCCCCTTCTGTTTGCCTCGGGGTTCTTGATAGGCTCCAGAGGCGGATATGCAATATAATTGGCCCTGATCTGGCATCTCGTCTACCGTCACTTTCTCACAGACGCCCTGTCGCCTCTTTCTGTCTGTTTTACAAATACTTTCATGGCAATTGCTCCGAGGAGCTGCATTCGCTGGTTCCCAGACTTCATGAGTTCAAGCGCCCTACGAGGCTGGCATCCCGCTCTCACCCCTTCACTGTCGAAACTCCTAAATGTAGCCGTCTCTTCTACTTCAATAGCTTCATGTCTCGCACCTCTCGCTTGTGGAACTCCCTTCCCTATTCCAGTTTCCCTGAGAGCTATAATCTCCAGCTATTCAAATGTAATATCAATCGACATCTCCAGTTGCCTTAATCTATCCACTAACCTCATCCTTTCTTCTATCACTCCTAATTTTCTGTAACCCCTTGCGTCCGAGTGGCTTCCCGCCTTGCTTAGGGTGAAACGCTTAAAAAAAATTCTCCGCCTCATAGGCTTTGTTGCTTGATAATGTAATCGTTGAGCGGAGCATCCAAAAACGGTCACCCACATAGGTACTGACCAAGTTCGACGTTCAATAACGTTGCTTAACTTGATGATCATTCCAAGCGAATGTTCAAGAAAGCAAAAGTTGTTACACGAAGCGCGTTCACCGCTTAAGGCAGGCCGGGAGGGAAGAAAATTCCATCATTGTTTCTTAAATGGCATGTTTTAAGGTTTCAATTACTATGAATAAAGTATTTTTCTTCCATCACTCTTGGTTTTATCGGATTGTTAAAAAGTTCCCGTTTTTTTTTGTGGGGGGGGTCCCCCTATATAAGTGAAAATTTGGGGGTCGCACGGTACACGAGATCGCGCGTTACATGAGTATATAAGGTAATCTATTTTGTAAAGTTATTTTGTTCGGGAACGCATTAAATATTTTTCTTGTTGCAAATCTATATCTCTATCTATAAAAGGCAGGGTGTATGTGTGCGTGTGTGTGTGCGTGTGTGTAACGAATGCACGGCCGCAATTTTCGACGGATTTGCACCAAAATTCACATGCTCCAAGTTAGCGGGAAGGCCAACACCGACTTTGCATTTCCCAACTCCCATCGAGAGTGGAAATAATCGATATTTTCATGCTTCTACGGCAGTTTTCATGTAGTTTGCGGCCATTTTCTACTGGCCAGAGTGAGAGCCAATAGCTGGCTGCCACGAATAGGCAGGAAGATTCTATTGGCCAGCGTGAGAGCCAACAGCTGACTGACACGAATGTTAACTAGCATGCTAGCATGCAAAAATATCGATAGCTGCATTCGTCACAAGTGGGAAAAATTTAAATCTGCATGGCACTTTACTTCAATTGGCTCATTCACTTGCTTAAACTCAACGTTGATTCTGATTCCGCAGAACTGGGTTGGGTGTGAAAAAGTATTTGTTGTTAACATTCTTTTTTCATTCGGTTTTTCCAGTTACGAGTCCTTTTTTAAAGCTGATCGTTTTGTGTTCATTTTGTTTAGTTCTTTATTCGTAACAGATTTAATGTTTAGTATAGAGCTTAGAAAAAATTTGCAGTGTGAGATAGGCAAGAAGTAAGGCATGTAGCAGCATCAGCACGGCAGAGGGCACTCCTTTAAAGGCAAGGAAGGGCAAAAATATTTTAAATCAAGTGATAGCGATTGCTGTATGAGTCGTACGATTTTTGAATCAAGCACAAGCAACACCGGGCCATGTTGCTAGTAAAACTATTAAACAAATTGAGTTGATCGCCATTAAATGCATTTATGCAATAATTGCCGCTTCTACATTATTTACATTACCTTATCTACAAAGAAAAGGAAGCAAGTAAATGCAGAATTGTTTGAAGATAGTTTCAGCAATTCCGAAATACAGTTTTTTTCGAATATAATTCAAATATTACATCGTTCTAAAAATACAATTATTGAAATGATTTCACATATTTTTTGATATTTATTTATTGTCTTTTAGAAAATATTAAAAAAATATATATATATAAAATATTATGGAGGAAAGATGTATGACAAAGTGGAAAATGTTTTCGTATGGCGCGTTTTTTGTTTACTTTGTTGAGACTACGCATGCGCATGAATGAGAGACGCTGGGAATTTTAAATATAGAAAAAAAACTTATTTTTATTTAATGTTTTTTAGGTATATAATTTTAATGTTTTATACAAAATGTCTAACTATATATCAAGGTGAATGTTTATATTATAATTAATATCAATGTTTAATCTTTATGCACCATTTCAGGGTTTCAGTCTTAAGTGTATAATATTTATATTTTAATTTAAATCGAGATCTAATTCTTATATTTCATATCAAACGACTAATTATTTTATTTTATATTTTATATATTTTTGTTATGTTTTTTCAATTTTTTATATTTTTTCTAAGTTCTAATTCTTATATTTCATATCAACAGTCTAATTTGTTTATTTTATATCAAAGTCTAATTCTTATATTTCATATCAAAAATCTAATTTATTTATTTTATATCAAGGTCTAAATCTTATATTTTATATCAAGGTCTAATTTTATATTTTATGTAAAGGTCTAATACTTATATTTCATATCAAGGTCTAATTTTATATTTTATATCAAGGTCTAATTCTTATATTTCATATCAAAGTCTAATTCTAATATTTCATATCAAGGTCTAATTTTATATTTTATATCAAGGTCTAATTCTTATATTTCATATCAAGGTCTAATTCTAATATTCTTGACTTGACTTGTATCGGTTTTCACCCTGGTCGGGTTGAACCGGCTTCCTCCGGAGCAAGTACAGCATCCCGGACCATCGCCGCCCACGCTCGCAGATCCTGAGCCAAGTCACACGAAATGGAGAGCCAATCGCGATTCCATCGTCGAAGAACTACTTGTGGACCCGATAGTACTGCTAGGTCATCCTTGATTGTGCTAGCCCACATCCTTAGCTGCCCACCGACACGTTTTCGCCAGCCAGGAAGAGAAGGAGGGAGAAGTACATCACGGATGAGCTCCTCCTCCGGGCGTCAAGCTGCGTGCTGAACCATCGGAAACGACGCTGGAGCAGGACAGGTGGAAGATGACGGAGACTCAGGCGACGACGTAGAGTAGCTGTGGGCACACGATCGATTCGGTGGCATCGTAGAATGCAGCGAAGCAATCGTTGTCGAACCCCTCAACCCTTCGTAGGTCAACCGCTCTAAGTGGCCACGTTTCGCAGCCATAGAGAAGGATAGCTAGACATGATCAGGGGAACAAGAACAGTCTACCACCGCATATTAAATACAAGGTTAATTTTGACATGCCCAAAAAGTTAAGCGAATCGATAAACACCTGATGAAGACTGGGGGACACAGCGACCGGAAGTTTTTGATAACAACAGCAAAGGTGAGAACAATAATCCAACTCTTCAACCCGGAAATTCAAACATATAATGTTTACTTCCTTTAGTGTCAGTCAGTCAACAGGGTCTAGGAGCGATTCAGTTAGTGACCGTTTTGTTAGGGGTGTCTGACCAAATCGGGAGTTGGCGGCTTACGGCCATATCACATTTAAACACCGGTTCATGTACGATCAAAAATATTAAGCAACATCGAGCCTGGTCAGTAAATAAATGGGTGACTGCTTGGAAATACCAGATGCTGTAAGTTTGGATGTGTGGGTGGTGTAATGGATAATGGCTCAGAATTATTAATCGAAGGCCAGAGTTCAAATTCATATTGGCTTCGTTATATTCACTTATGCGCAAATACCTTTGGGAAAGGCATGAACCCACCTCGTTTCATCCCAGCTATCAGTTAATTAGTAAGACTTGTATCGCTAAAACTATTGTCTCAAAAATCAAAAATTTACGTATAAAATTTTAAAATGTCGACGATAAATAATCCATAGCGTTTGATATTCCGCTAAAAAAGTGTTATAACGTGCCTATTGACTATAATGGGTATATCCTAATCTTTATAAATACGGTAGAATATATTGTATGTGGGATTCATTGTGGTCTTACACAGTGTGTTTGTCAAACTCCCTGCCTCCGGGCAGAGAGGAACCCAGACAAGGCTATGTCGAAGGGCAGAGTCTAGTCTGAGGTAGGTAGACAGCTACCCGACCCCGTTTTTTACGGCTAGGATACCCCACATTAATTTCGGCCTTGTACCGCATCTGACCGCGTGGGGAGGTTAGTGGATATCTTAAATAAGGCTCCACCTTGATTCGCTTCTAGCTCACCACTAGCAACTGATTACTTACTACAACGCCGCTAGCGAATCTTGTATGCTGTTCCCGTTATAAATATTATCGTTCAATTTCCAAACTTTTTTTTGGTTATTCTTATTCAGTAACCTTTTCCTAGGTTAAAACAATAAGAAAACAACCAAACCAAGTCTAACCATAATTCAGTCAGTTATGTGCTACGCGTGATACACGCCTAGCCGATCATGTATCTTTCGATATATGACTGACGAGGCAGATTTTTTCGCGCAGTAGGTTGCCATTTCTTTCTGCAGTGGACCAGTTGCCCTCCAAGGCCATAGACCCCGATCTGTCCTGCTATTTACCCATAACTGGTTGGGGGGGGGGCGGGGGAGAAGACGGGAATTCATACCTTTCCCAAGGGTATTAGCACGTTTGTGAATATCAGTCAGTTATATGCCATGCGTGATACATGCTTAGGCGATCATGTATCTTTCGATACATGACTGACCAGGCAGATTTTTTCCCGAAGTAGGTTGCCATTTCTTTCTGCGGTAGACCAGTTGACATCCAAGGCTCTAGAACCCGGACTATCCTGCTATTTACCCAAAGCTGGGGAGAGAAGAAGAGAAAGCATACCTTTCTCAAGGTTATTATCACGTTAGTGAATATCAGTCAGTTATGTGCCATGTGTGATACACGCTTTGGCGATTATGTATCTTTCAATACATGACTGACGAGGCAGATTTTTTTTTCCGCAGTAGGTTGCTATTTCTTTCTGGGGTAGACCAGTTGCCATTCAAGGTTATAGAATCCGGTCTGTTTTGCTATTTACTCATAGCTGAGGGGGGGAGGATTCATACCTGTTCTGCTATTTACCCATAGCTGGGGGGAGTAGAGGATTCATACCTTTTCCTTTGCACGTATGTGAATGTAATGGATTTGATTGGAATTCGAACTCGGCTCTCCGATTCCTCAATCCGAGACGCTATCCATGATGGAACCTGAGGCTGCAAATGACAGGAAACCTGTATCTAGGGTCTCAGTTGTCTTACACGCGTTAGTATGCGTTTTGCTAGCGGTTCTGTGTTTTATGCAAAAGCTCCGTTTGGCGCAGAATTAAACGCGAGTTATATTTTTTCTACACGGCGTATCTGCCTTTTGTTGCACCTTCGCCTTTTCACGACGTGAATTCTTTTCATTCGGCAAACAGTCGCTTTTCAGTTGCAATTGGGCATCTAAAAGGCTCCTCCACCCCCTGGTGAAACATGGTTGTTAACACTAAAGGGTTGTGCGATTCAGTGAATGCACCCACGTGGCTAACACAACACCGGCAATACACAAGGACCGGTAATGACATGAAAAAGCGAACAATGAATAGAAGGCGAAAATAAACAGAGTTAAAAAAAAAAAAGAAAGAAAAATTGTTTTCCTTAAAGAATATTGTCTTTTTATTATGGCCTTCATTAACGCGTGATTAAACCCTTCTGTATTTAGTTAAAAAAAAAAAAAAAGAAGTGAAATTAGATGGAGCGTGGGTGCCATTTAATCTCTGGATAAAACCGTTTCCTAATTTTAGAATCAATTTTATAATACAGTATCCGTCAAAACAGTATGGAGTTTTAAGTATGGTTCAAAATTTCTGCCTGGGATCAGTGAACTATTTTTGTACTCTCACTAGGAAAAAAAGTGCTGTTCCCACGGAATTTCATTGTTTCTTTACCCGACGTTCAATATACGATCAGAAAGTGTATGCAGATATGAGTTGAAGATAACGGCTAAATCTAGATTTGAACAGGTTAAGATTATAGTGACCAGGAAGCCACGTCTTGAGTGTCGTGTCAACAAGACGTTGGTTCGGGGGAAAGAAGATACTTAAATGGAAACTTACACCCTTGCGCAAATTAATTTAAACAAAACGAATAATTTTGTTTTTATTTACTTTTTTTTGTATTTTTCCAATGAACCACTGCACATGATAGAACATGGTATGTCCATCCCACGAAGCAGATTGTGTTGGAATTTTTGGGTAGGTTTGTACTAGTGAGCTAGCTAAAATGAGCTGACTCATTTTATAGTTCACCGATAGAATGGTTAACCAATCAGAAAGCTCAAAATATTCAATCCGACGTGTATAAAGGCAGCCATTTTGTTTTTTCTCCAAAAATATCTTCACTGCCAATCTCTGATATCGAAGACCTGAAGAATTACAGAACAGCTGCTACTAGTGATATTGGCGTTGTTCCATTGAACACATTACGTACTGCACTGGATTCTATATTCAAAGTCTACGGCAAATATGGTTAACAGATTGACCACAGATTCTTGATTGGGTTTAAATCAGAAGACTTCCCGGTCCAGTCTATAATACTTTGATTTGCTCACTGGTAAATCTTACCAGTGTGTCCGTGTCATGTTACAATTTTCGTACGCTTTCTTGGAGTAACGTCCATCGCAGACAATGGCCGTAGGACAACTAATCGACAGTCGAGAAAATAGTGTCTGGGAGTGATGAAAATCTTATGCAATCACGGATGACGTAATATTTTTCAAGGCCAAATAAATTTCATCATACGCCACGAAAATAGATTCATATTATTGAACACCACTGCAAATGGCCTTATCTGAAGAAAAATAGAAGCTGATTAAAACCTGTCATTCCTGTGGGTCTAAAACTGACCGCATGGTGAAAGAAAGGAATCTAAAGCGGTTGTTTCAGTTAATTTACACAAAGGTGTACATCTCACGAAAAGAATATGTTGAGAATGATTTTGGTTCGCTAAAATTCTGTCTGGGAGAAGTGCACCATTTATGACATCTTCCACGGAACAATGTGCTGTTCCCACGGAATTTGGGTCAAGGTTCGTTGTTCCTTTACCTGACATTCAGAATCCAATCAGAAAGTGTATGCGGATATGTGTGGAAGATAACGGCTAAATCTAGACTTTAACAGCTTAAGATTGTAGTGATCAGGAAGCAACACCTTGGGTGTCGTGTCCAATAGGCGTTGGTTCGGGTGCGGGAAGAAGAAGCTACTTCAGTGGAACTTACAACTTACCAGGGAGATAAGTAGGAAATGACGGTGGTTCGCTAAAATGGGCGTGGCATGGCGTGTCCTAGCCCTGAAAGTTAAAACTAGTGGAACTAAAGAATGTAGTGTTGACCATGTTCACCATAGTTTATGAATATAGAATACAGCGCAGTACGTAATCTGTTCAATGAAACAACGTTAAAGATTAACACTCCCGAGTCAGACACTACTGAATCTGACTCTATCACCAATACCACCAGCAGCTGTTCCGTAATTCTTCAGTCTTCGATATCAAAGGCTGGCAGCGATATTTAGCCACCCCCACGAGAGTTACATGTGGCACAAGGCCGGGATTAACGTGGGATCTCCGATCCTGTAGGCTCGGCCAAAAATATTCCCTATTCAAACGCGAATAAACTGGTTTAAGAGCAGACAACCTCCCCGAACGAGACTCTGCCCTTCGGCGGAGCCTCGTCCGGGTTATCAAAGACTGGCAGTGCATATTTAGCTATCCCCCCACGAGGGTTACATGTGGCACAAGCCCGGGATTAACGTGGGATCTCCGAGCCCGTAGAATCGGCTAAAATATTCCCTATTCGTGCGCGTATAAACGGATTCAGGGGCAGTCAATTCACCGAACGAGACTCTGCCCTTCCTCGGAGCCTTGTATGGGTTATCAAAGGCTGGCAGTGAATATTCGGAAAAAACATGGCCACCTTTATACACGTCGCATTGAATATTTTGAGCTTTCTGATTGGTTAACCCTTCTATTGGTGAACTATAAAATGAGTCAGCTCATTTTGGCTGGCTCACTAGTACACCAGGGTACCCCAAAATTCCAACATGCAGTTCATCTGAACACTCTCCATGGAAATAGAGCAGCGAATGTATTTTGAAAGAGGGATTGTTATCCTTTGCTAAAATATTTATCTGGTACACATGACATACAAAATTTGAAATTAACATTAAATTCAAGCCCTGGAGGGCCATCACTATTGCAGTACCTGTCCTTTGGGAGGTGTTAGGGTTTTTGCCTTGCGCCTGTGGCGTCCGTAAAAGGGGAAGTACCTTGAGTGCTGAAGCAATTTTTCAAAGGTATTGCCATTAAATCCATTTTAAATCTCAACCTTGTGTCACCTTTGGTAGCGGCGAAAAATATAGCATACATCTATATATAAAATTTAATGAGTTTGGTTAGTCCGTCGGTTAGTCCCTCTAAAATAGCCATACATTGACCAATCAAAGCAAATTTCGGGGAGAAGTGCAAACTAGTAAGGGGGTACAAATTACAGTTGGTTTTACTAGGGTGCATAGCTTGCTACAATAAATTTTCATTATTCATTTTGGAAAAATTAAAAGTTTATTATTTAACATTCAAAATAATCGCACTATTTAAAAAAGAATTTAATGATTAAAAAAACAAATACTTATTCTATAAAAATACAATATATATATTTATATATAAACTACAATCTTAACCTGTACGAGTCTAAGGTTAGATGTTATCTTCCACAAATATAGGTTTTATATATACAAGAATACAGTTTCTAGTTTGCGAGAATTATAAAGAAATAACAAGGCCAAATGCTTCCCAATGTTGGAATTTGGTTACAGAAAGAAATATTTACGCATGACCAGTTGCATGTTGCATGCTCAAGAGTAAGAAATCCAAAGAATTTGTTCTTCTCTGTGAAAAAGAAAAAAAAAAAGAAGCAATTTTTACCATATAATTAAATTAAATTAAAGGAATTATTAAACCACAAAGTAGGGTTTTTGTCAAAGTATTTTTCCAAACAAATCAGCTTCTTCAAATTTCATTGATTGGTTTGCTAAATTGAACGCAACCTAGAGTTTGAAAATTTCGACAAAATTTTAGAAATAATTTCAAGAATATTAAGTAGTCAGAACTTCAACATGTGTCAGCGTGTTGCAAAAAAAGAAAAAAAGAAATTCTATTATATAAAAAACACGGATTTGGACTGCTTGTTTTTTCGTTCGTTTAACGGCGTATCAACATCTTATGGGTCATTTAATGCTGAAATTTAATTTTCTTGGGATTTTTAGAAATTTAATTTTTTTTTTAAAAATCTATACTTTCATTTTTTTACTCCCGTTTTGTGGTTCACTATTTGCCCATAGCTGGGACCCTAACAGGTGCTACCACCCCGAGTCAGGGTGGACCTGTAGACAGCATCAATTGCGAGGTGGTTCCACATTCTTCAAAACCTCCCGATCAGAGGTCGTGTTGTCGGATTTAGTTTAGCGTAGTTTATAAATAACAGTACAACATATTTCGTTCCTGATGTTTTTAAAGAAAACGTATAATGGAGACGCGAATGAATTAAAAAAAAAAAAAAAAAAAAAAAGGAAAAAGACACTCCTAGCATATTGTAAATCTAAGAGTCATTAAATACAAATCTAATCTAATGTAATCTAATCTGATGCCCTAATCACATTAGCAAATGATAATACGAGAAGAAAGAACCATTTTCCATGAAGTCTGAGATAAGGAATTCCTTATAATACTGGTTTGGGAGAAGAGTTCATGTGTTTTAAGTCGATTTCAAATCAATACCTAGACATAACTGTTATTTTGTTCCACTACCGTATAACAGCTTATGGCAACATCACGTTGAAACATCGCTTCCCGGACGATCACCGAAGGTAAGCAACGATGAGCCTGGTCAGTACCTTGATGGTTGACCGCTTGGGAATACCAAATTCTGTAAAATTGAATATGTGGGTGGTATAGCTTACGGCCATATCACGTTGAAACATTAGCTCCCGTATTATCGCCGAAGTTAAGCAACGTCATGCCTGGTCAGTACCCTGATAGGTGACCACTCGGGAATACCAAATTCTGTAAAATTGAATATGTGGGTGCTATGGCTTACGTCCATATCACGTTCAAACATCAGTCCCGTATGATACCGAAGTTAAGCAACGTAGTGACTGGTCAGTACTCTGATGGATGACCACTGGGGAATACCAACTTCTGTAAAATTGAATATGTGGGTGGTATGGCTTACGGTCATATCACGTTGAAGCACCGTACGATCAGCGGAGTTAAGCAACATCGAGTCTGGTCAATAAATCATCAAATTTATTTTACCTCAAATAAATTCTTACACACTAAAGACATTTTCTGGCTTTAAATAACCTGCGAAGTGTCGATAAACTGTAAATAAACAAATCAATGAAACTCTTTTTGCTGCTTCTAAAGCCTCTGATATTAGATTATCCTATATTAAATTATCCTATATCACATTCTGTACTTTTTTAAATACCGGGCAAGATCCTGGTAAATTTTCCAGTCTGCTGCACTTTCATAATTACACCTCCTCACCTGCACCAAAGAAGGCCAAGTTCGTTTGATCTGCAAGTAAGATGATGGCCCGTTTTGGGGGATGTAAAACGCATTGTGTTTATTGATTATCTTCAGAGGGCCACATTATCAAAGGAGAGTACTATGTCAGCATGCTGAAGCAGATATGAAATGCTGTCCTGATAAGACAAAATAGAAAATCTAACGAAAGGGCTTTCGTTTTATCAACACCCAAGTCCTTGGTTTCAATGGCAGCTATGCGTCAGTGTGCTTTGAACTGTTTGATCACAAGGACTATCATCTGTTCCCCAACATGAAAACAAAACCTCTTGATTGCGAACCAGTATTACGTCATATCTGCTGTCGATGACGTTTTTGGGCAACAGGAAGTAGAGTATTCTTTGAACAAGTCGGAGGTCAGTTTACCTGAAAAAAAATGCAGTTATTAATAAGAAGCGTTACGCAAATGGGGCTTAAAATTAATCAATTAGTTATAGTAAACCTAAAAAAGTATATCAGGAAAAATTAATTCGACGTTCAAATTACCAGTGTAACAAGTCAAGAGTTATCTTTCCAGCCAAAGAGCATAGATGAAGTTTTTTTAGGTTCGGCTTTATATTTATATATATATATATATATATATATATATATATATATATATATATATATATATCCAGGGTCGATAAACTAGATCTGATAGCAAGGAGGTTTTGAGAAACGTGGAAACACTTCATACCTGCTGTTGTTCCCAACTTCACCCTGACAAGGACTGGTAGCAACTGTTAGGGTTACAGTTATAGGCAAATAGTGTACCCCCCTGCAAACAAAACACTATGGAACTATAAGATTACATTTTTATTGTAAAAATACAAAAACATTTTTATATATAACAAAATGACCAACACTACATTTTATCTGTATTTGAATGCATACAATTGTGTTCAAAATATATTTAGTTGAAGCTATACAATCGTGTTCAAAATGCATGCAAGATTTCACAGCTTCATCTTCATAGTCAGCCCAAGAAATTTTCATCCCACCCTCGTACCTGGAAAGAAACGATGCAGTTATTAATAAGAAGAGTTGAAATTAATGCATGTAAGGTTTCACAGCTCTAGCATCGCTCCTTCATAGTCAGCCTGCGAACTTTTCAGTCCATTCTCGTACCTGGAAGAAAACAATGCAGTTATTAATAAGAAGAGTTGAAATGAATGCATGTAAGGTTTCACAGTTCTAGCATCTCTCCTTCAAAGTCAGCCTATGAACATTTCAGCCTACCCTCATACCTGGAAACAAACAGTGCAGTTATTAATAAGAAGAGTTGAAATCAATGCATGTAAGGTTTCACAGCTCTAGCATCACTCCTTCATATTCAGCCTGTCAACTTTTCAGCCCAGTCTCGTACCTGGAAAGAAACAAGACAGTTATTAATAAGAAGCGTTGAAATTAATGCATGCAAATTTTTGCACAGGTCTAGCGTCACTCCTTCATAGTCAGCCAATGAACTTTTCAGCTCACCCTCCTATGTAGAGTCACCTCCTTATACTATTGGAACAGCAAGACCAAATTCTTTGTTTTTGTTGTTCACTGAAGAGATTTGATTTTAAGATCAAAAGATAAATATAAGAAGGAAAGGAGACTGAAGGAAGAAAAAAAACCAAAACCAAAACCAAAACACACAAGAATTTAAAGAGGAGGCATTAAAAGCCAGGAAAAGCATTGCAAACGAAGAATGCAACAGTTCGGGGATG
The DNA here is from genome assembly GCA_903632075.3 of Acanthosepion pharaonis. NCBI lineage: Eukaryota > Metazoa > Mollusca > Cephalopoda > Sepiida > Sepiidae > Acanthosepion > Acanthosepion pharaonis. The sequence continues at coordinate 156,062 of CAHIKZ030002365.1, forward strand.
TCAGTGGCTCGGAGTTCTTTGTGCAGTTATTGTAAGCAAGGGTTATGCAACCAAATAATCAATATTTTACATTTGCTCATCTAAAAATGGGATGAATTGATACAAAAGGCGGGTATGTCCAGAGCTTTTTAATATGTCTAAATGTAAATTCCAGGAAATTTGAACTGAAATTCTAAATTCTTTTCTCACGTTCATTTTTTGTTCTTAAGCACAAATGTTTTCAGTGAACAATAAAAACGAATGAATTGGCCTTGCTGTTCCAATACTATTGGAGAGGACTGCATATATATATATATATATATATATATATATATATATATATGTAGCAATGTATGTATATATGCACATTTCATTGAATACAACAGACATGGTGCTTTTATTTAGTTTTTTCTACAATTTCTCATGCGATCTAATAATTTTTTTCTTTCCGGATGATAAATTATATAAAAACTGTGCGAATGTTCTTTTTATCCGAGCTCTTTCGGCTATACATTTAGCCATTTTCAAGGATTATATTTTAACTATTAAAATTAGAAATAGTTTGTTGTATGTATGTTTTATAAAATGTTTTCATTTTTCAAAACACGGTCAAGATATTGTGTCCATGTTCAATGTTAATATTATTAAGTGTTGTTTTTTTTGTTTTTATTAATAAGGTGTCCATTATTTTTAGCCTTTTTTACATGTAGATGATGCTATTATATTAGTGTTGTCAACAAGTATGTTACGAATAGTGTCTGGTAGGTCTCCATGAATATTTAAATGAGATCTAATTGAGCTATGGTCAGAAAGGTGTAGAGTGAGTCTGCGTGTCAAACATGTTGTAGTTTGGCCTATATAATTATTTACGAATTTTGATTGATCAGGAATACGATTCCTTAATAGGCATTTAAATTCGTAAATAATATTTGCCCTATTTATTAATAAAAACAAAAAACTCAACATTTAATAATATTAACTTTGAACATGAACACAATATCTTGACCGTGTTTTGAAAAATGAAAATATTTTATAAAACATACATGCAGTTTACAGCATTTACTATTTAAAAAGTGCTCAATAAAAAGTAGAGCAAACTATTATAATATTTTTATAATAGATTATAATAAAAACATTTTATATCCCTACACAAAAGCTTTCATGTTTCAATACTATGATTGTACTTCCTCAGGCGATGTTAGATAACTTGTGATATAATTTGTGAGGGCACAAGTTATCTAACATCGCCTGAGGAAGTACAATCATAGTATTGAAACATGAAAGCTTTTGTGTAGTGGTATAAAATGTTTTTATTATAATCTATATTAAAAATGATGGAACACATTCTTTAAAAGAAACCTTTATATTCCAACACTTCTTCAGAAAGATTCGTTGAAAAAAACAACAACAAAAAAAACAAGACATACAAAAAACTAGTCATGAATGGCGAAATTGGAAAAGTGAATGTGTGGGGGGTAAATAAGGAGCCACGACTAAAATAAATTTATTACTCAAACAATAAATTGATGTAAATACGCTCATAGTGAGTTGAAAACAACAACAAAAAAATTGTACTCACGACCCACTCATGAGACCCAGAGAAGGAAAAAAAAATTCTTCTGTTTGCACAAAGTCGGTCGATGAAGTTTGATATGAACAGATTCTAAAAAGCGTAAATGTTTGGCAGGCCGAGATTCGTGCGTTACCCTAAACGCTTCTTCAGAATATTTCAAAGAGTAACCCGGGTTTTTCACCAAATGTCGTCTAATCGCTGACTCAACAAACCGACTGAGTCGACAGAATACTGTCGCTGAATCCACACTATTTTATATGTGGAGGTGAGTGCTGTTCAATTCTGGATTCCAACTGCAAATTAGTTCGTTCCACATAGTCAGCATCACACTGACATTTTAATTGATAAATAACAAAACTGACCGATGTATATATAAAAGACAATGGCAAAACTTATATTAGCCAATGTGTTTCGTCTTTATCATTTGTTAAATATATATATATATATATATATATATATATATATATATATATATATATATATATATATGTGTGTGTGTGTTAAAGTCAAAAGGAAAACTAATCTGGGCAGACACGTTCGTCCTCTGAGATACTTTATCAAGGCAAATGACGTCATATATTATAAAATGGACTAAGTCCGACAATTATTTTAATGTATTTATATATATATATGTGAATATCTATCTATATGTATATGTATATATATGTATGTATATGTATATATATATATATATGGATATATATATATATATATATATATATATATATATATATATATATGTATATATATATATATATATATGTATATATATATATATGTATACATATGTGTATGTATATGTATATGTATATATATATATATATATATATATATATATATATATATATATATATATATACACACACACACACACACACACACACACACACACACACACACACACACACACACACATTTTGTGGAGCAGTGGTGGTAAATCTTTTGGATTGAGGAATCAAAAAGCCGAGTTCGAATTCCAGTCGAATCCACTGCATTCACTTATACGGAAGGACAACTCTGAATTCAAAACCTGGAGGAGGGTCGTTTGGGAACCTTGTGGCATGCATTCGGTCTAACCAGGTTTCTGTATTCGTCCCTCCAAAAAGTGTGTCTGGTCCTGCATAAAATGTTTTTATATAAACCACTATCATGTGCCGGTGTCGGGATGTCGGTTTCTGGGGACTTATCGGCCTGACCCTCATACGTCGAACGCGACGGAGAGTCGTTATATATATATATATATATATATATATATATGTATATATGTATAATCAGACGTTAGTAACGCCTGCTGATCTGTTAATAAACATAGAAACATGGTTGCATTTACGTAGCCTTATTCCCATGTTTCTGATCTAATATCCTAAAATAAAGTATATATATATATATATATATATATATATATATCACACACCGGTCATTATCTATCTAGTGCACAACGGCCATTATCTATCTATCTATCGATCACACACTGGTAATTATCTATAACGTTCGATTAAAAATTTTTCTATTTTATATTTTTTAATTTCGCATCAAAATTGATTATTTTTTATTATGTATATATATATATATATATATATATATATATATATATATATATATATATATATAATTCACAGACAGATTGTTTTGCATATTTTTTAGAGTGGCTAGACGTCCGATTGTTTCAATACTAGGATTGATATATTGACCGATTTGACATCAGTCAAATATCTTATCCCTAGGCTGACGTTAAAAAAACGTTAAAATTTCCCTTCAACTCTGCCGTGTTGGCATAATATTGCAGTTGCTCAAAATCACAGACGCGCCGTCGCCTCTCTCTGTCTTTTTTTATAAATACTTTCATGGTAATTGTCCGATGAGCTGCTTTCACTGGTTCCAAGACTTTTGAATTCAACTTATAACGAGGCTGACATGATTTTCTCACCCTTTCACTGTTGAAACTGTTAAATGTAGTCGCCTCTTTACTCCAATAGCTCCATATCCTGCACCTCTCGCCTGTGGAACTCCCTTCCCTATTCCAATTTTATGAGAGCTATAATTCCAACTATTCAAATGTAATGTCAATCGACATCTCCAGTTTTTTTGATCTATCCACTATCCTTGTTCCTCATCCTTTCCTCTAACTCCTATCTGATCTTAATTTTCCAAATTTTCTATAAATTGCGTACTAGTGGCTTTTGCCTTATTAGGTGTGAAATTTAAAAAAATATTTATTATACTTTATTATCCATAATTCTGCTACACGGGTTTCTGGTTTTTCATCTTCATGCTAAGAGTAGATATTTCCACATATTATGAAAATGTATTTTCTGCTTGGTAGTGATTCCAATGTCTTTCTTGGACGGGTGATAAGAGTTTATATATATATATATATATTGCATATAATTCCCTTGTTAATATTTCGTTCTTTCGCGTGGTATTGTATGCATGCATGTGTGTGTGGTGTGAAAACCGTCATCTCTCTCACCTTCAAACCAATTTCTCAATCTTCTCTCTCTTTTATATCTGCCATATATATACATTTGATATATATATATACCGTCATTTAATTCTTTTATATAATCTGTTCCTTTTTTTTTTTTTTCTCTCTATATTTATTTTCATCTCTCTGTTTTCTATCAATCTCTCTCTCTCTCTCTCTATATATATATATATATATATATATATATATATATATATTATTATTATAAAACGCAGATTGTGTGTGTGTCTCTGTAACGTTTATATATTGGATAGGATTTCATACATTTTTCAACCGATTTCAACAAAACTTCACAGGACTACATAAAATTACCTTGTGGTGGTTCTAACAGCGCCAAAAATGGGAAAAATATAATTGTTTTTGCACAAAATCAATTTGGAAACACGATTAAGAGACATCGTGAAAATAGAAGGGGGACAACTCACATCGGGTTCTTGTGTGTGTGGGTTCCTTTAAATATGGGAGCAGATTTCCTATATTTTTCAGCCGATAAAACAAAATTTCACTTTTTTTTTTTGGCAAAAGGTGTTTCTTATTTCTCTTTTTTTTTTTTTTTTTATTTTAATATTCACAATGCTTTTAAAAATTCCATTTACAAGACAATTATTTATAATAAAATTCTATTCAATCGGGAGAATCATAGCGATTGAAAACAATGTTTTTGTTTGAGTTTGGGTTTGACCAATTCGTAAAAAAAAAAAAAAAAATTAAGACATGCGTGTCCATCAACCTTAAACAATAATCTGACGAACTCTACTGATTGTACGAATACAAACATCGGATAAATTCTTTATCTTTAGGGAAAGATAATGAAATCTAAACATACACAAGTCCTAACTAAAAATAATTTTTGAACGGGAAACTACTTTAAATACACATGGTGTCCAATTTTTTTACTGTATTCAATAAGTAAAAATCATAAATTGTAAAAAGATTATTATTACAGATTTTTACTAAATGAATAAGATTTGTTCGATCATAATTAATAAACCCAAATAAAGTTAATATTTTTTGTATTAGAAAACAACGAGTGGAAAATATATTCAAATCAGAATTCTAATTATGAATCACCACAAGCAAAAAAAAAAAACAAAAACTAAAATTAAGACATGCGTGTCCGTCAACCTTAAAACGATAATCTTTGTCAATTTTATTTTCAGTCTTTATGATGGTGGATACTTGATCTATCTCTTATTGTTATATCCCCAGGCAATGCCGGGCTCTACTTTAGTATATATATATATATATATATATATATATATATATATGATATATATAAATGTCATCTCTCTTTCTATATATCTGTCCCTCTCTCTATCAAAGCTTCCTATATATATATATATATATATATATATATATATATATATGATTGTCATCATCTCTCTTCCTTTCTGTCAATTTCTCTCTATTTTATATATATATATATATATTTATATATATATGATATATATATATATTTATATATATATATATATATATATATATATCGTCATCTCTATCTATCTACTGTCCCTCTTACTCTCTCCCCTCTCTCTCTCTCTCATAATATATATATATATATATATATATATATATATATATATATAGCGTCATCTCTCCTTTCTATCAATTTGTCTATCTATCCATCTCTCTGTCACTCTCTCTCTCTATATGTATATATATATACCGTCATCTCTCTCTCTCTTTCTATCTATCTATCTATCTATCTATCTATCTATCTATCTATCTATCTATCTATCTATCTGTATATATATATATATATATATATATAAGAAAGAGATGGGAGGAAAAGAAAGAATGCCTTTAAAACATACTATGCATGGGCTAAATAAATTGAAATTAATTCTTTATTACAACTTGCTGCAAGCATGAAAATTTCAACAGAAAACTAAAACAAACAACTAATTCCATATGAGAATTTGAAAATCGCATGGATTCTTGGAGGCTGAGCAATTTATAACTTAGCTGGCGGGAATGTCACACAATTAACAGAATTTTATCGGAAGCCTCTTTTAATTAATATATTAATAACGACAACAACCGCAAAAAATGTCCAAGCCAGCCCGTGGCCTAAAAAGAATTTTATCTTGATTGCGAGTCCTTCGAAACGAAGCGTTGTGTGGATTCGTACAATTTACAATGTATCGGGCAACTTGAACTGATGTGACGTTCGTCTGTCAAAAACAAACGTGTGTTTAATTACTAAATTGAAACACAAATATCCCTGGATTCAAAATCTAGTCCTCAACATAGTCCCTTTCCTTCACTCGTCCTGGGTATGACGATAAACTACATCTAGGCAGCAAGTCTTCTGATCAGAGAATTGGAGGACAGTGGAACTACCTCTTAATTGCAGTTGTTTCCAGGTCCTCCATGACCTGAGGTGGTAGCACCTGTTAGGGGGTTCTATGAGAAAATAATGAACCGTAAATAAAACTTTATGAATGTAGAAAAATACATATTTATAGTAAAAATACCAGCAATACATTTTAATATAAAAAAGGACCAACAACACTTTTTAAAAGTAAAATTTGCAACAATACCTTTTATAGTAAAATAACCAACAATACATTTTATCTGAAGTTGAAGGAATACAATTGCGCTAAAAATATATTTTGTAGAAGTCATAATCTTGTGTTCAATATATTTGGATAAAATAACCCATAGAGGTGTTGATATGCCGCTAAACAAAATCAACTCACCAACAATACCTATTTATAGAAAATAACCTGTAATACATTTTATAGTAGAAATACTAACAATACATTTTATCGGTAGTTAAATGCTTACAACTGAGTTCAAAATATATTTAGTTGAAGCCATAATATTGTGTACAAATTATTTAGATTTCGACGTTAAATAACACATAGAGGTACTGTAATTATTTACATTGTTCGGACTGTTGTCCTCATCTTCCTTGCCATATTCACGGCGTTTCGGCCGTTGGGTGCTCCAGCCTTCTTCATGTGATTGGATTTTGTTCATCTCACCTGTAGGACACATGGCCCAGTGGATAAAAGCGTTGGTTGACTTAATCAAAAGACTTGAGATTTTAATACCTGGCTACAGTACAATTACCAACAATACATTTTATTATCAACAATCCATATTCTTAGGGAAATTACCAACAACACGCATTCATAGTACAATTACTAACAGTAAGTATTTATAGTACAATTAGCAAAAGTAAATTTTATAGCAAAATGACCAACAATATATTTTATCTGTAGTTGAAGGCATACAATTGTGCTCAAAATATATTTAGTTGAAGCCATAAAAAAGTTTTTAAAATATTTAGATTTCGGCATTAAATAAGCCATAGAGGTGTTGATATGCCACTAAACAAAATCAACCACTCTTATTTAAGTGTGTAGATATGTCACTAATGTAATTTGTGGGATATTTTTTAAAACTTATTTTTGAAATTCTTGTTTCAAGATTAATGCTATCATTGTTTTGTGCCAATAAAATCAGTTCATGGCATTACTAGTGAAAATGGAGGCTTTGGAATCACAGGTATGTCCGTCACCCACCAAGAATGGACCAACACTCTCCCTAAGTATGACTGGTAATTCTCAGTTTATTCTTGTGTCATATCAAAGCAACGCCTATTTTAATTACAACAAATTTAATATTAGAAGCAAACGAAGCATACCAAAATGAATACAAAGGTCCCAGGATTCCAAACCTGGTTCTCAACATAGTCTCCTTCCTTCTCAATCATGATACATAGATCATTCAAACATTAATGCCTGTTCTTCTTGAATTACATCAGATTTAATAGTAGAAGCATACAAAGCATACCAAAATGAATACAAAGGTCCCAAGATTCCAAATCTGCTTCTCAACATAGTCTTCTTGCTTCTCAATCATGATACGTGGGTTATTCAATCATTAATGCCTGTTCTTCTTGAATTACAACAGATTTAATATTAGAAGATCAAAAAGCATACCAAAATGAACGGAGACGTCCGGATTTCGAAATCTTCTTCTCAACGTAGTTACCAATCTTCTCAAACGGTATACAAAGCTCTAGTGGAAAAAAGATTATCTGTTCTTCATTAATTACAACAGATTTAAACTTAGTAACAAAGAAAGAATCAGGAAATGAATAGAAATGTCTCAGACTTATAAATGTAATCCGCAACATCTTGTCTTTCCGTCCAAATTCTGATTCCTGTAGTCGGTCAATACGTATACTTATTGATTTAAAACTGATTTAACAATAGAAACTCACAATGTACACGAAAATGAAAGCAAAAATCTTAAGATTCCATATATAGACCTGAAAATCACATCCTACCGCCTCAGTCGTAGAGAAGGATAGGTCAATCGTTAAATGGCTTGTCTATTTTAACGCTCCCAATCTAAAAAAAAAAAAAACCCAAAAAACAAAAAAAAAAATGCTCTTTTCTACCTCCTTTACTGCTGGCAGATTCTAAGCTCTAGGAGAGTGATGCCTTGCGACTTCCCCGGATAAGGTTTTCCGATGAGATTAAGTAGAGAGATTATCTTGAATCAATTGCGGGGTCTGCTGCTTGGAAAGTTGTTTCCGGTTCCGTCCTAGACTATTCTTCACGGTAATATCTATCTTATATATTTATAAGTCAAATATTTGTCCATGCATTGAATATTACTGCCACATCTGATCTGAAGCTTCTGATATAAATTTGAGAGATTCTTGACAATATCCAAAGAAGAATTTGCAATGGTATTGATCCAGCCCTGGCATCTTGGCCGCCGTAACGTAGCTACCCTGATCCTTTTCTATAAATATTTTCATGGTAATTCTTCTGATGAACTTTCCTCTATTATACACTTACTTCATGAATTTTAGCATAGAACTAGATTAGAAAGGTCTCACGATCTTAAAGTTCAAATTGACAGTTGCACCCGTAAGTTCTATGCAAACAGTTTCTTCTCTCGCACTTCTTACTCATGGAACTATTTTCCTGCTTATTGCTTTTCAGTCAGGTTCGATCTTCAAAGATTTCATTGCAATGTCAATCGTTGTATTCTACCTGCTTATTCGTGTTCCTTTATTGTTCTCTTTCCTTAATAATGTTTTTGTTTCTCGTATTCCCTCAAACTTATTCGTGTTCTTTTATTGTTCTCTTTCCTTAATAATGTTTTTGTTTCTCGTATTCCCTCAAACTTATTCCTGTTCTTTTATTGTTCTCTTTCCTTAATAATGTTTTTGTTTCTCGTATTCCCTCAAACTTATTCCTGTTCGTTTATTGTTCTCTTTCCTTAATAATGTTTTTGTTTCTCGTATTCCCTCAAACTTATTCGTGTTCGTTTATTGTTTTCTTTCCTTAATAATGATTTTCTTTCTCGTATTCTCTCAAACTTAGTAATCCCTTGCGGCTTAGATTCCTTATTGCCTTGTTTGGGGTAAAATGTTTAGAAAAATAGGTTTAAGGACCTAGTACTTAATATATTGCTTCCTTTTCAATTGTCCAAAACATATATATATATATCCCTATTCTCGAACCAAATAAATAATTCTCTATTCAAATGAAAACGACCAATATTTAATAGTGCCACAACAAAATGTTTTTAGATTCAAATATAAAAGACCAATATTTACCTATTCTCAGACAAGTGCTTATATAATCAAATATAAAAGACCTATACAGTGATACCTCGACTTAAGCCGTTTCGATTTACGTCATTTTCAAAGATACGTCGGTTTTTCTTTAGTATTATATGGAAAAACGAAACTCACATTTGGTCGTCTTACCCGAGTGAACGTCAGCAATTAAAATATTATAAACGTTCAGACAGTGAAATAACAATAAATGCATATAAAATTATATTCAAATAAATTTTAAGATAAATATATATATATATATATATATATATATATATATATATATATATATATATATATATATATATATATATATATATATAATATAAAACAGTCAGTAAATACAAAAGTTATGTTAAAGTAGGTGTTCATGTTTCAAATTCCTGGCGGCACTCGTGCGATTTTGCTCCAACACCGATTTTAAATTCATATTGGTTTACATCTGTTCTCTGCCGTTGGCGTTCTTTCAGTTACATTTCAGTTGCGATTTAGAATACATTTTTGCCTATGGCTACGAAGAAAAGTCCCAGCGCAAGTGCTAATGCTAAGTGTAAAGCTATATCGGTGGAAGATAAGGCGGAAATGAATTATTTTATTCAGAACAATGTACGTATATATCATAAATACTGTAACATGCAATGGGGAGTACTTATTTAAGGTTTATAGTGTGGTTATTTCGACTTAAGATATAGGAAAACATCTCTCATCAACACATCTATCATCACCACCTCCCAAACCAAACCTAATGATTTTATTACCACTTCGGCAGAAATTCACTTTCCCAACAGTCTAGAAAGGAGATCAAGGCTCACTACAAATGCAGAAAACGAACAATGAAACATTAAAAGAACATAAAGGAAATTTATTCCTTTAAAATTTATTCTTTTTATTTGCCTGAAGAAGGTCACGAGAACGGAAACATGTGTAGCAAAAATATGAAGAATAAAATATAATATATACACTAAAACAAATCCACATTATAACCAAAATCTACAGTTTTCTCTAAGTCTTGACCTCTGGAACCAATTAACGAAATAGGGCGAGGTATACCTGTATAGTAGATATTTTAGAGTCATTATGTTTGTATTATGTGTCTCGTTGACTGCTGTTGTTGCTAAGAATGTCATTATCTTTTTGTGATTGTATATTATGTATGCTTTTCTCTTAGCATTATGGGTGAAATAATCAGGGTATTGGAGGTTCTTGAAAGTGTTTCCTATGTATATTTCTTCTTCAGGTTATTATCCAAACCATCGAAACCTATTATGTAAATGATCAGAACCAAAGATACCCATAACAATAATAACGATGAAGCAGGTATATATAAAAAAACTGTCACAACTGCTCTTCACTTTACATTGGGGAAACATGCAGAGACTTAAAAAAGCAATGAAGACAAAACGGATGTTATAGGCAACAATTTATCAAATGCATTAGTTACATATATTGAAAATTCGAATAAAATATTAGTATAGTTGAAAATAACCTTCCAATAACTAAGAACATTGTTTTTAAAAAAGTGCTCATTACAGAGTAGAGCGAATAATATTTATTTAAAACTTATAACATAGTTTTGAAAATGCACGAAGGCATTTGTACCTCAAGGAATCCTTTCAGTCAACATTTCGTCAGAAAGAAAAAAATTGGTAAGACTTTTGACCAGAACGAAGAAATGAACAATTCCCACACATTGAAGAAAAGAAAAGAAAAATGAGAGAAATGGGGGTGGGGGAATTTTGGAACATTATTAAAATAGATTCATTGGTAAAATAATTAACGAATAAAGTATACAGTTCCGAGTATAAAATGGAAACATGGTACACACGAGCTCTCTAAAAAGCCGAGGGAGTGAATGAAGTGCACTTTCTGTTTTCACAGAGCCGGTTGTTGAAACTTAATATGGACCGGTTCAAAGAGACGTAAATGATGGGTGGACCGGTCTCTGTGCAATATATATATATATATATATATATATATATATATATATATATATATGGAGAGAGAGAGAGAGAGAGAGAGAGAGAGAGAGAGAGAGAGAGAGAAAGGGAGAAAGAGGGGAGAGAGAAATTCAAATTCCCCATACGATCAAATTTACTCCATTCGATTAGCTATTTTAAACAACATAGGTCTTCTTGCTGGTTGAAATAGCTATTCGAATGGGGAAAATTTGGATTTATATTGTATGTAATTTATATGCTCTGTTATAATAAATACATTGAGCTTTATTTGTGGATCAGTTTTATTAGGATTCTCTTGGATTATATATGAACGGATTATTACCTCTCTTTCTATCTATCTCTCTCTCTATATATATATATATATATATATATATATATATATATATATATATATATATATATATATATATATACGGGTGAGAACTGAAAATAGGTATCGAGCCCCCATTTGGATTAATGCTGTGAACGTTAGAATTTATATATTACTTTCGTTCTCATCGCATCGATTTATATATATATCCGAATAAGAAATTTAATTTTCTGAAATAGGGTAACTGAAGTTTGCTTGGCCATGAAATTTTTTTTTTGCGGCTGAGCTGTTTAAAGTAAAATTGGCTAAACGTTGGTTTACAATGAGTTACTACAATAAGTACACATGTTTAAGCATTTCCGAAATGTATATTTTATTTATTAAGACTTTCATATGTGTAGCCTGGTAGACGTAAATTTAAACTGTTTAAAAAACATGGCTGTCTACTTAAACTCGTGTAACCACTAAAATTGAATTACGTTGAAGGTAATAAGAAATATATGTACGTATGTATCTATGTATGCATAGAAATTACGACCAGTACTACACTGGAAATAACTCGACGTACACGATGTGTTAGAGGACCTGCATAAATAGTTTCAGTCTCACCCGTCATAAGAAGACCTGCGCGCAGACTGAACAGAATTTACAAAACAAGCCAAGCTCTGTACAAAACAATCCTATACAGAATAAACCAACCCTTGTACAAAACACTTTAGTTTGCCGCGTCTGCGATCATTATTGCAAGCCACTTGCTGGCTTCAAGAGCCATTGTTGTTCTCGACAACTTGTCAGTGATGGTCATGCTCAGTGAACAAGTCGATATCCATGATAAATATGAATTACTTCTAAAATAAAGAAACTCTTAATAGAATTTGCTTTAATAAATTTTATATTTTCCAGAAGATATTTTTATACTTTTGAGAAACAATCTGATTCATCCGAGTTTCCAAAATTAAAAAGAAAATCTAAAATAACATTTAAGACGTATTTTTTTCCCCAATAGATAATTGCAAATGATAACAAGGTTGTTGAATTATATGTTTGTCCTGTCTATTTTCTTTTTGTATCCTCCATATTTTTTTCCTGCATCTCGTGGGATCGACACGATGTTGTTGCCTCCAAAAATCACCAAATTTAGCCGCCATGTTTTATATTTGAATCCCTTCGATATCTAGCCGCTCGAAGATTTCAAAAATTCGAAATATCTCAGTAAATTGTTCTTGAGTGATTTGGCGGAGAAGCGCCAAAGAGTTTTATATTTATCAGAAACTTCGGAACAAATGAACAGAAACAAAAATATAAACAAAAAAATATATTTATTTAACTGACTTCGATTGTAAATCGGGTTGGCGAAAATTCGTTTATCTAGATAGTTTCTCATCTACGTGTCATAATTTGGTAGTATTCGGGAATGTGGTTAATTTGGAAACATGTGCTTCGTCTAAATCTCCTGTTTGATTCTCGGACCACAAAGTGGCGGAAAATATCTTAAGCAGATGGCCGCTTGGTTCGTCACGCTTCTTCTGGCTGTGTTCTCTATTGATGACACTCGACTGTCTCTTTATATACACATTTGAAAGGCTCCAGACTACTTGGCCTTATTACTTGGACAAAATAAACGGTTCAATTCGAAATTTCAATCATCTGAAGAAAGCCGGAGTCTACAATGACCGAAACGTCGCGAATATGAGAATAAAGATGAAGACAACAATCCGAACAATGTAAATAATCAAACAGGCTGCGGATCTTACAATCTTAACCTTTTCAAGGCTAGGTTTACCCGTTTTCTACTATCCTTGTACAAACAAATGAACTCCAATAATAGCTCTCTACCTCAAATGGACCCGAGCGTTGTAAAGGGTGAACCTCGCTGTATATATATATATATATATATATATATATATATATGGAAAAACGTTATAGATGTTCCAACGAGAGAAAACTGTATATTTAAAAAGAAGAAGAGCGAAACCTGTTGTAGTAAAGAAAAGACTGTCTACTGATAGTAGCAACTGCAATATATTTCTTCTGTTTCTCGGCCTCAACACTTGTAGCCAAATCGCAGTTCACACGATAGTCCGACGTAACAGTCCAACAGACAACGTAGAAACGACAAAATGGGGTCACACAACCAACCTTCACTTCTCACCAACAACAACGCGTGTTCGTTCTACCAAGCTAAAAAAAAAATCATCTCCTTTTATAAGCGAAAAACAACGACTTCTGTTCACCGAGAGAATTTTCTGATTGGTCATGCCATTCAGGGGAGGAAAGAACATTAGCATAGCTTCTAGTCATTGATGGAGATTTTTGCTAACTACTTTTTGGTAATTTTTCTTCGGCAGATCGCACACAAAACACAAACTTTTTTTCGGGGTAACTGATTATCTCTTTCACTACAAAACCGCGAACGTTTTTGTTTATAATGTGGATTTGTTTATATATTGTATTTTATTCTTCATATTTTTGCTACATGTGTTTCCGTTCTCGCGACCTTCTTCATGCAAATAAAAGGAATAAATTTTAAAGGAATGAATTTCCCTTATGTACTTTTAATGTTTCATTGTTCATTTTGTGTATTTGTAGTGAACCTTGATCTCATTTCTAGGCTGTTGAGAAAAGTGAATTTCTGCCTAAGTGGTAATAAAAACATTAGGTTCCGTCTGGGAGTTGGTGATGATAGATGTGTTGACGAGAGATGCTTTCCTATCCCTACTTTACTCTTGAGACTGTCAAATCTATTTCCATTTTCTGTATTGTGTGTGCGTGCGTGTCCCTGTCAGCTTGCACATGTATATGTACATTCCCTCCCCATATATACATAATATCTTATAAAAAGGAATCAGCATACGCGAACACAGACACAGACACACACACACACACATATATATATATATATATATAAATATAAAAGTAAACATAGAAGTCAACACTTAGAGGCGACAGTCTGTTTCATGCTATATGCAATCGTCAGGCCACGTGTGCTGTTATTTTTCTCAGCTAAATATATATATATATATATATATAAAAAGAAAGAACAGTAAGATATAAAATCCGGTGTTCTTATAGATATTTTTATTTTTACAAAATAGTGCTCAATGTAAATTTACAGAGCATTAATATTATTAATTAATTGATTTAAAATATGTTTTTTTTTCCGCTACACAGTTCTAACCATGTTTCAAAAATAGAAGCTAAAAGCCCCGAATTTAATTTTGCAATTAAATTAAAAGCATTAGTTCCATTTCATCTTCAAGCGAATTTTGGAGTAACTTTTAAAAATTATCGGGTTTTAAAGACACAGCTAAAATCACGTTTCCATGGTTACAGAATATTTGTATATATATATATATATATATATATATATATATATATATATATATATATATATATATTATCATTAGGTAAGTAAATGGTATAAAGTAGGATCTATTTTATTTTAATTTTTTTTTTATTTAAAAAAAACAGTGATTATAAAAAAGAAGTAGAGCTTAAATTACAATTATTTTTTTAATATGATTCCTTTTTTTTCGTAAGAGATCTCATGTTTTATTTAACGAGAGTCAAAAGATCTTTTTTATCCTTTTTGAATTTTTGGAATAACTAATCTTGAAGTTGACGCATCTTAAAAATAAAATATTCATTAAGAATTAATTATTTTATGGAAACGGCTTAAGCACAACCATTTCAATAAGGGTCGTAGGGTTAACAATATATATACATATCGGTCACCCTCGGAAAGAGGCCAAGGCGAGGCAGGGCCGGGGTGTCCATTTCAAAGCGAACGATGACATTCCTATACGCACATCGTCTAGTCCGTCTTAGTGACAGAGTGTTATTGGCACCGTTGTACGCTGTTTCTCTCTCTCTCTCTCTCTCTCTATATATATATATATATATATATATATAATAGATGGCCACGTATTCTAGGGCGGTTAGCCAATTCCTATTACATTTGTGTTTGCTCAACGCTCACCTGTAGTTCATACTGCAACTGAGTAGACCTTGGTTACAATTTCTGGGAGAAAGCGTGTTATCTAGCGTGATCACAATTTGAACAAGGCCAGCACGCTCAAGCCCTCGGCCACGATAACTTGTGGCTTTGGGGCTAGCACAGCTATCGACGTCCCCCAAGAGTTCCGTCCACCCAATATCACTCACAAGCCTTGTATGTTTTTCAGTCACTTTCCAGTCCGATATTATAAGGTAGTCTCCTTCCTGACAGATCGACCATGCTGAGATTCGAGCCCGTGTCTCACGGTCAGAAAGCGAACGCTCTAACCCCTCGGCCACGTGCCCATATACATATATAAGTAATGGTTAGCGGCTTCGATTGCGGAATCTGAGAGGCGAGTTCGAATTCCAGTCGAATACATTCACTTTCGTATTTAGCATTTTATTGAGAAAGGTATTAATCTTCTTTCTCCCTCCATTCGTTTTAAATACCAGGACAGACTGTGTTTTATATATATTGGATGGCAACTAGTCTAAAAAGACAACTCTGAATTCAAAACCTACGCATCGTTTGGGGGGACCAAAAAATTAATTCGGTGCACCAGGTCTCTGTATTCGTCCCTTCAAAAAGTGTGGATGGCTTGCACGAGGCCTTCACCACTAGAATCACATCTAATGTGCTGGTGTAGGTTCCTAGGAACTGGTCTATTTTACATTGAATTTAATACGTCGAATTCGACGGGAAAGTAGAGTATATATATATATATATATATATATATATATATATATATATATATATATATATATATATATATAGGTCTATATACTCGTTTTTGAAAAACCTCGAATTTTTGATTTTTCTAATCAAATCAATCCCGAGGAAAAAAAGGTTTAAAAAAAGAAAGTGCTAGAAACATCAAAGTCTGTCGAAAAAAAAAAAAACCCGCACAGATACAGGTTCAAAGCCCAAAAAAAAATCTTTGACACGAGTAAACAACTAACTAACTAACTTGAACAGTTTTTTTTCTTTTTTTCCTTGTTTTTATTTTTTTTTGTTTTTCTTGTTTTCTTTTCTTTATATCACATGGTATATATTTTGATTATCGCCTATAAATATGCTGTTTCTCTTGCCTCTTTACCCAGCTTTCACTGACGATCCACTTAGATGAAACCTGGGTGGGATTGTCTGGCTCACTAGGTTTGACTATATATATATATATGTGTGTGTGGGTGTGTGTGTATTCACTAAAGAACTGGGTATGTTCTTGGACAAATTATTAATATAAAGCAGAAACAGGTTAGAACTGTGAAGAATGTCTTGTCGAACGTCTGTATTTTTACCCCCACTACTTACGCCCATACATCAATATCATTCACTAACCCTCTACCTCGAGTGACTCTTTGGCCTTGAATTGGGTGAAAAAAGAAAACTTTTTTAAGAGAAAGATTTTAAAATTTCAACAGCTGCTGCTCGATTAATGAGTGCCCGAATATTTCCTTATAAGGAAACAGCTAATATTACCATTACCATTAGAAACGAGAATAGATACGAGATTTAGTATTTACTTGCCGCCCAACGCTAGCAGGACGTAGCACAAGGTCAGTTTAATGTGGGGAACCCAACCGCTGGTCGTGCTGGCATCGGTATCTCTATCGGTCACCCATGTTTCGTGCAACGGGTGAGGTATTGCTGCGGCCAGCGATTCCCAGTACAACTCAGTATTTTTTCTTTACCCGGTGATAAAGACACGACTGAGTTGCGATCTGTCCGAAGACTGAGGCACATTTGAGAGATAAAATGTAGTTTGTCCGGTCGAAGGCAGATACTACACTTTGATCCCACCCGGCCAAATATTTTAAAAAGTATTACTATTTTTTCTGTTAAAAATGGATGGCGTATATTTCCATATACGGATATAATTAACATTTCTATTGCCATCACACATGAGGAGAACACGTATTATTTAGTCCCCGCCCCAAAATGCGGTTTTTTATGGCACAAGGCACATTTAAAATGGATCCTAAATAAATGCGTGCACATGGACCAAATCCCAAAATTGTCTGGTCTGCGCAGACAACGTTGCGCTGGCGTTTATATTCAACCTGGAGAAAAGAAGAATTGTATGGCCACACACACACATCTCCGGACACAATCATTTGTCATTTATTCTATTTGTATATATAAAATAATCATTACTACAGATAGTTAATAGTTCCAATGCTACTAAAGAATATCTAAAACAGATACTACACTTTGAAAGGAGGACGGCGAGCACATATTTTGAGGATTATTAAAGTCGAACCAATCTGGATTCTGATTTCCTTTTTCCAGGTAGGACTTAGATTTCATTTTGTCCCAATATATATATGGCGGACTCTCCTATCGTGAGGGTCAGCATTGGATGGTGCCTTTCGTTTTACACTTATGCATGCTAGCAGGATTTTATTTTTTTTGGAGAAAATCGGATAAGGGAAAGACATATTAAAATTTGTGCTTTCTTAATTACGATACTCACCCAGCCTTGATGCGGGCGACAAAGCCACACTGATAGAAAAAATTTGTTAAAGCAGGATAAAATAGTATCTTATGCTTCAGAGCTTGACGAATCTGATCAATTATTTAATATTATTATTTACTGTCTTCAAAACCCTTAACATTAATTAAAGATATGTCATACGCTAGTTAAATTCCTTATATGTTTGATATTGGGGCGTCCTAGATTTTCAGATCGACAAAAAAATTTTCAGAAAGACGTTTTATTTGTCTTTTAATTTGCCTTTGTAGTCAAAAAAAATGGACCTCCAATGAAAATTTGGAGTTTAGTAGTTGTCCATACAGCACCTTTTTGGGAAGCCTATGCTCATCCAGTCTCAAAACATTATCAGCCCACCGAAGTCGTGTCTTTGCTAGAATGTTTTCATTGCCTGTGATGTTACATTTCTTCAGTATTGCGCTCTTCTTGACCCTGTCATCCTATTTTATATCGCATAGTGCAATCTTCAGCGAAATGTTGAAAGACTGTAAATAGTTCAATTGATTTTGTGCTTGCGGTATAGGGGTCCAAGTTTCAGCAACATAGAGAAGGGCTGAGAGAACGCCTGAACAGTATATGTCAAGCAGCTGTGAAAGAGTCTGTCTAAAAGTAGACTACTGGAATAAAAGTGCTCAGTGCCATTAGAAATGGAACAAAATTGATTTTAATTCTAAGATAAATAAAAAAAAGCAAGTGACTGGCCGCGACTATAAATTTTCATATTTTGCACCCAATCCAATCAGGTAGCCAGTAGTAGTAAAAATTTTATCGTAATTATATAAATTTCCAGGAGAGTTCAATTTGACAAGCAAACCGAACTCGCACGTTGGGGAGGGTAAATCAATCAGCCAAGATCTAAAATGGCTGCAATAAATAAATAAATAAATAAAAAGGGGTCCCTTCTGGAACGAATTTTTTATTGGTAAATTTTCTGTCAAAATGGCATGATTTTATATTGTTCAATAATTACATTAATTCGCATTATTATCAAATAATACACTTGGATCAGTTATTTAAATTACGATAAACGTGCAATCAATTTACAAATTCATGAATTATTCATACAAAAACAAATGCAAAGGTTAATGATTTATTTACTGTTTGAGAAATCCATCGTCATAACAATTCAAAAAACAATACAAAAACTTTCCGAAATCCAGTTAAAAATTCGTTCATCACCATATTTGTACATGAACGCAAAACTGTAAAAAATTTAAAATCAAACTCATCGTTGCTATTGCGCGCTTCAAAAACAATAACTCATTTCCAATAGCATTTTTCGGATACAACAATACATATATTTTCGTTGTCCTCTTATTACTAAGAGAAAAAACAAGAACAACATCTATTCCATAGCTGAAGATGTCTGTAGGAACAGACGAAAGCTTGTAGTAAAAATAAGAACTAATACGGCAGAAATTTATAGAAACAAGGATCTTTTCATTTATAACGGATTCGGAGGTTTTTGTATATTATTTGAATTGTTTGCGACGATGGATGGATTTCTCGCCAATTAAATCATTAACCTTTGCATTTGTTTTTGTGTGAATAATTCATGAATATATATATATATATATATATATATACCAGTGCACTTCTCGGCAGTACCGTGGAAAAATTCCCAAACCTCCTTGGTACTTCCTCATTTGGGGATTCGGGCAATAAATTCAGCCACCTCCCGAAGGAAAGGTAAATCCTGGGATATGCCCACCCCCACCGCGTGGCTTGAGTTTAGATTTAGAATATGGGGAAATCCCATATAGGTATTTAGCAGAGCGCCCCAATCTTCAACCAGAAGTGTCAAGGTCGTGGTTTTTAAAGTTGGTTTTATCGGCCGTACCGTGGAAAAATTCCCGGCCCCCATTCATCACTTGCCATTCCGGGAATTATAACAGGGTACCTAGAGAAAAAAGTGGCAATTTTATTCTTCGAGAAAATATCTAATGGTTTCATCTCCCTTAAAAGCCCAGATCTGAATCTTATGGGTTACTGCATCTGGGGTATACTCCTAACTCATTTGCAATAACCTTCGTCGTGCCATCATCGATATTGATTCATTGAAATAAAATTTAACTGAAGCCTGAAATGAAATTCCTCTTAACAATATCTGCAAAGCCACTGGTTATCCAGTTTACAACTTTGTGTTGAACATTCAGACAAACATTTCAAACATCTACGAAAGGTTATTCATTTTGTGCATGAATCCTGACAGCTAAATACATTTCCACTATTTTACTGAGCAAATATAATATATATATATATATATATATATATATATATATATATATATATATATACAAGTATAGGATTGGTGTATACGGAATAAATTCCAATAACCAACAAATACAATTCCTAAAAGAGTGCTCAAGACAGAGTAGAGCAAATATAATTATTATATTAGAAAATTATACCATAAATAAGTTATAAAATCACTACAAAAATAGCCATTTTATTTCAACACTTCTGGTGTCTTAGCAGGTGATGATGTTGAATGTAGAATAAAGGGTTTTAAAAGGTTCAAATCAATCAAGCCCCCCCCCCCTTGCTAAGGGAAAGCTAAATTTGAATGACCAATCAAAATACAAGTATACGAGAATTCAAAAAACTTGACAACGAACTAAGGTTATAATAATTATTTCATGCTTTAATGTTAGGGTTAGATTAAAATAGAATTCATTCTAATAAATATTAAATTATACGATAAAATTTGAAATTACAAATTGAAAATTAACCAATTTTAAAATTTAAATTTAATCTATATTAAGTATAAAATGATCAAATTACTGAGGAAAAAAGAAAAAAATACATGTATTATTCTATTTATTTTGTTTTTATTGAAATTAAGTTGGATGCATATATATATATATATATATATATATATATATATATATATATATATATATATATTATATGTATGCATATATGTATATGCTAAATATTTATCCCAATTATTTTCTTATCTTCCGTCTCGACCAATTTAAACTTTTTTTAACCCAATCAACGAATGCAGATTGTTTAGCGCTTCGTGTATGAAGAATGTCATTGTACGTTACGAGTTGCGGAAGTAAATTTTTTTAGTTCTCTCTCTCTCTCTCTCTATATATATATATATATATATATATATATATATATATATATATATATATATAAATTTATATATATATTTTTTATTTTTAAATTAACACCAGGAAATCCGCCACCTGTCGGACAAAGTAGTGTTCTTTTATTGGGCTAAGAAAGTTTGTGATTGGTAGGGACCGGTAGGGAATTGCAAACAATTACAATATTTCGATGTCAAAAAAAAAAGAAAAAAAATCGACCCAATCTGCTTTTGATTTTTTTTTTTCTTTTTCGGCAGATAACACTGAAAACTCGAACTCGTTTTTTCGCGGTAACACTTGTTTTTATAATAACAATAATAATAATAATAATAATAATAATAATAATTATTATTATTATTATTATTATTATTATTATTACTGACAGATAAAGACCATCAGTACCCCTTCGCTAAAGTCAGCCTATATCCTTTCCTTTCCTCTCTTCTCTTTAATAATAATAATAAGGGTCAAATCTCACACCATCATCACTACTACTACTACTACTACAACTACTACTGCTGCTGCTGCTGCTGCTACAGTAAAGTCTCCACCTTTTCCTCTCTTCTCTTAATAATATTAACTAGAAAGACCCGTTAAAATTTCACCGTTTTCCGATTTGGATTTTTTGATGAATCTTAATTCTTCAATTACTGATTAACTTCAAGTCGACATTTATGACAAAAAAAACTAATCTGGAGAAATTCCCTTATCGCATCGTTAAATATTTGAGCTTAAAAACTTTCACAGTATATTCCAATAACAATTATAAATATGATTGCCGGTCGTTATTTTAAGAAGTAAGGGGGTACAAATTAAAAAAGATTTGAAATTGAAGATTTTTCCATTTCATTGAAACAGCCGTTAAACGCTTCTATCTTCCCTTCTTTCTTTCATTCATTGATTTTCTGACTGAAACCAAGTAGCGTCTTTGAAATGTCTTTTGTCTTCTCCCGCAATCAAAACGGAATAGTCCATTATTTATGAGGTACTGGCAGGATATGTTAAACATTTTCATGTTGCCTTCTTTCTTTCTTTCTTTCTGTCATTAATAGTGTCTTTTCACATCTTTCCACGCAATCAAAACGGAATAATCTATTACTTATGAGGTATTGACAAGAGATGTTAAGCACTTCTATGTTCCCCTTATCTTTCTTTCTTTCTTTCTTTCTTTCTTTCTTTTTCTTTCTTTCATCCATTAATAGTGTCTTTTCACCTCTTTCCACGCAGTCAAAACAGAATAGTTCATTATCTATGAGGTATTGGCAGGACATGTTAAACATTTTTATGTCCCCTTCTTTCTTTCTTTCATTTCTTCTTTCATTCTTTCTTTCTTTTATTAAATTGTCTTTTCACCACTTTCCATGCGATAAAAATGGAATAGTCCATTATTTACGAGGTATTGGCCGGGCGTAACAGTCGTGCTAACTCACGATGGGAGTGACAAGCACACTTATTTAATAGTAATAATAATAATAATAATAATAATAACAAATGGCAGATCTAACAGGACTTTCATCTTTTTCTTAATAGTAAATTGCAAATCTAAGTCCAACATCACCACCACCACCACTACTACGAAAATGCAGTCTCTGCTTATTCCTCCGTTCTCTTTAAAATTAATAGGCATAAGATAATGGACTTGGCATAAACTGTGGGACAGGACCAGACAAGCCCCAATCGAGATTGACGTCAAGAAGCGGAAATAGGGATGGATCGGCCACTCAATCCTCAAGCCTGTTTCTAGTATCACCAGGCAGGCCCTTGACTGGTATCCACAAGGGAAGCGAAAATTAGGTTGACCAAAACAGACTTGGCGCAGAAGTGTTTACGAAGAGGTGAAGCGAAACCGGCATGACATGGGCCGAGCTGAAGAGGATCGCTCATAATCGTGTCCGTTGGAGAGGTGTTTTTGTGGCTCTGTGTTCCCCAAGGAATCAAGAGTCAAGAGAGAAACTGAAATGGGGATGGATCTGCCACAATCTCCTGAAGCCTGCTTCTAGTGTCACTGGCAGGACCTTGATTGGAATCCACAAAAGAAAACGAAAAGTGGGTCGACCAAAACAGACTTCGTGCAGAAGTGTTGACGAAGAGATGAAGAGGGTCGCCTGGAAACCTCGTCCGTTGGGGATTTAAATTTTTTTGGGATATGTCTCCCAAAGAAGCAAGAGACATAAGTGTAGTATAGACTTGGCATTTATTCACTAAGGAAACCATATAACCACCTCTCCGTATTTACATTTACCTGTGGCTACCATGTAACCAAAGCACAACCTGTCGTATAAAAAGCACATGAACAAAGAAACAGCGACAGTCATTCACTAGGAACAGTGCAAATTATTTGGGTTCAAATGTGCAAAATAATGGTCGCGGCACAAACCAAATATTGCCCTCGAAAACTAAAACTAAATATCGGAAAATACTCTACGATTTTGACATCGAACCCTACCAACCGATCCATGTAAGAAAAGTATAAAAAAATATTACCAAATTGTGAATGGATTGATCGACTGATTCATTTTCTACGGTTTATCAACCCTTTACAGGTTATTTAAAGCCAGAAAATATTTTCAGATTCTAAGAATGTTTCTGTGTTACATTATAATGATTTAGTGATGCAATTCTTACTAATTAACCAACAGCTGGGGGTACAAGAGGTGCATTCATACCTAATCAGTAACTGATAAAGAAAGAAATTATAATGTGGGCCTAAAGTGAGGGATCAATTATCTATTAAAATCAATATATAAACTGATCCCTCATTCTGTGTCCACGGTAGTTTTTATACATCTATATTCCAGAGAATGTAACTAAATCTAAAAGACATATTCGAGTAGCTAATCAATATTTGATTGATCGATTGATTCAATTTCTACGGTTTATCAAGTTATTTAAAGCAGAAAAAAATTTCGATAGTAAGAATTTCTCTTTGCGTGATAAAACTCCTGGGGTGAAAAAGCGGGATTCAGACCTTATCAGAATCTGATAAACAAAGAAATTGTAATATAGATATAAAGTGGGGGATCAATTCTATATAACAATCTATATATAAACTGATCACTCACCTTGTGACCACCTTGATTTCTATACATTTATATGCCAGAGAATGTAAATAAATCTGAAAGACATGCCTGTGTACCTAATCAGTATTTGCTAACAAACAAGAAATTATAATGTAGATATAAAGTGGGGGATCAATTCTATATTACAATGTATATGAAAACTGATCACTCACTTTGTGACCACCTTAATTTCTATACATTTATATGCCAGAGAATGTAAATAAATCTAAAAGACATGCCTGTGTACCTAATCAGTATTTGATAACAAACAAGAAATTATAATGTAGATATAAAGTGGGGGATCAATTCTATATTACAGTCTATACATATACTGATCACTCACTTTGTGGCCACCTTAGTTTCTATACATTTTATATCCCAGAGAATGTAAATAAATCTATAAGCGATACCTGTATAGCCAATTCAGTATTTCATTGATCCATTCATTTTCTTCGGCTTATCAACAGTTTACAGGTTATTTAAAGCCAGAGAATATTTTTAGATTGTATGAATTCTTTCCTTTTTTTCGGAGACAGTAAATGATTTAGTAATATATCTTACTAATTAACTCATAGCTGGGGGAGACGAGGTGGATTCATACCTAATCAAAATTTGATATACAAACAAGAAATTATAAAGTGTGGGATCAAATCTATAGAAAAATCACTACATAAACCGATCTCTCACTTTGTGGAAATAAATCTAAAAGACATGACTGTGAATCTAATCAGTATTTGATAACAAACAAGAAATTATAATGTGGATATAAAGTGGGGGATCAATTCTATATTACAAATATATATAAACTGATCCCTCACTTTGTGGCCAAGTATCTATACAATTATATTCCTGAGAATGTAAATAAATCTAAAAGACATGGCTGTGTACCTAATCAATAATTGATTGATTGATTTGTTTTCTACGGATTATTTTTTTTAGATTATAAGAATTTTTTCTTTTAGATAATAATGGTTTAGTGATACAAATCTTACTAATTAATCCATAGCTGGCGGGGGAAAGGTGAATGCATACCTTTCTCAAGGGTATATGCACGTAAGTGCAAGTTATTTAAAGCCAGAAAACATTTTCAGTTTTTAAGAATGTTTTTTTTTTAATACTAATGATATGGTAATACAAGTCCTACTAATTAACCCATAGATGGGGAAGGAAGTGGATTCATACTTTTCTACAAGCGTATATACGCGTAAGTGAATATTACGAATCTGGCAGGAATTGGAACTCGGCTCTCCTATTTCAAATTCCGAGCCGTTATTTATTATACCATTCGCACACCCAAGCTTCCAACACCCCCGTATTCCCAAGCGGTCACCAATTTAGGGACTGACCAGGCTCGACGTTGCTTAACTGCGGTGGCTGAACGGGATAGGTCCGTAAGCCAAAGCAATATAATCGAGATTAGATGTGTTACAGACTTTCACCCCAGGCAAGGCAATCAAGTCACTAAGACACACGGGGGTTACTAAGAGTTAAAGAACATGGGAAAAAACATCAAGGATAGAGAGGAGAATTTTGAAGGCAGAAGGTAGGGATTGGTACTGCACTTAATTTTTTTTTAAGTTAATGGAATCAGTAAGAGTTCCTCAAGAGAGAAGTGCGGAAGAAGAAATTGTAAGCGTAGACCTTCTACAATGTAAGCTATAAGATAATGAGACCTAATTACCAACCTAGTAATGCGCTTAAAATCGTATGGTCGAGGTACCGAAGTCATCAGAAAAATTACCATGAAAAGTAAAAGGGCATGGGATTACTTTGGTTTAAATTCTTCACAGAAGATCAAAAAGTTCCAAAGACATAAAATACGGTCAAAGAATTTGCAGGGTCAGCATGCCTCCTACGCCCAGATTCCTTAGTGAGGCAAACCATCACGCA
The DNA here is from genome assembly GCA_903632075.3 of Acanthosepion pharaonis. Taxonomy (NCBI): domain Eukaryota; kingdom Metazoa; phylum Mollusca; class Cephalopoda; order Sepiida; family Sepiidae; genus Acanthosepion; species Acanthosepion pharaonis. The sequence continues at coordinate 182,501 of CAHIKZ030002365.1, forward strand.
GCAAAGAAATTATAGCCACTGACTCCATATGTGTCTTGCGAGATAAAAAAAAAACAAAACAACAAAAATTTGGGGGTCTGAATAATTGAAAAATCAGAAATTACACGAAACTTCTAAGGAGAAGGGGATCTGTGAAGACACTGAGTTTTTCTTTTACGCTACTGTTCACTCAATAATAGACCCAAGAGCCACCCAAGGTAGACGTAAGCAATTGTATATTATAAAAATATGGAGGCTGTATAAAGTCTCACCTTAAACTCGAAGTAGGTTGAAAACTGGGTAACGAATGAAGGTAGGTCTTTAGTTGGGTAAACAGCGAAGGCACACTCCTAAAACATACAATATATATATATATATATATATATATATATATATATATATATATATATATATATATATAAAGAATTGTAAAAGAAAGTACTGCGAACCAAGAATACAAGGCACTGTAATAGAGGCTAATAAAATGTAAAAGCAAGAGTCAGTCAACCAACCAGGTAGGTCTAGATATTTACTTGACCCCCCCCACACACACACACTGAGTCAGGTTGTGACACAAGGTCAGTTTTTAACGTGGGAACCCCGAATGTTTTCACTCGGGCCGCTGGTCCAAACTGGTCATAGCTTGTCCAAGCTTGTCAGAGCTGGCCTAAGCTAGTCATAGCTGGTTATGACATGTCCAAGCTGGTCCAGGTCGGAGCCGGTCCAAGCTGGTCCAGGTCGGAGCCGGTCCAAGCTAGTCCTAGCCGTAATACCACCAGCCCAGGGACGAGCCCTGGGCCAGATAGGTATTTGACAGACCATACTTAAAAGTACGATCTATCAACCAGGTAGGTCTATATTGCAATCTGAATAAGACAGAATATGTCACAACCTCTCCTGAACCATCCGAGTTGAAGTCACTGAAGAATACATATATCAAAAGAGTTGAGGATTTCAAATATGTTGAAGCGTACATAATAGATTCCCAAAAAGACCTCAACATCCACAAAGCTCTTGTATAGGATGCGTGTAACAAATTTCACAAGATTTGGCGCCTGAACCTTCCATACTCCTTAAAAGTCCAAACCTTTCAAATACTTATTGAACTAGTCCTACGGTATGGATCAGAAACTTGGACATTATCTGTTCGTCTTGAAAGATTACTGGATGGAACATATACACATCTACTTAGAAAAGGTCAGAACATTAGTTGGAGATCCCATGCAATGCTTAATACAATTTACGGAGAACTGAGAGAAATTCATCTTAAGCTCAAATACAAACAATTATAGTTTGCCGGCCGCTGCCATCGAAGGAACGGGGAAAAATCGTCACATCCTTACTCTTATGGTGTCCTTCTGGAATTGTCTTCTCACGAAAATTGACTTTCCCCGGCATCAAAGGGAGACAGGGATGGATATTGGCGATCTCAGGACAGCAATGCAGGACCAAACAGTGTGGAAATGGATTTTCAATAGAGATCCGACCGAGCGTAGATCGAAGGACAATGATGATGATGATGGTAAAAAGCAAAACAAGCAATAGCCGCTTCTTGGACAGTTTGAAAGGAACGCCAAGGTCATTAAAACAAGATTCGTGGGATTGATTGACGAAAGGCGAATTGAAACGCAAAGCTGAAAGTCTCTTGTTTAGTCGCCCAAGGTTAAGGTTCTGAATACTAATTCTGCCCAGAAGGACCTCTATCAACAAGTGGATTCGGATAAGTGAAGACTGTGAGGCGTTGAGGTGGAAAATGTCATCTATATCATTAGTAATTGGGGAATGCTTATGCAGAAAGAATACAAACGCCGCCATGATAATATTTTTTTAATCATTTCACCCCAAGCAAGCTAATAAAGCCACTAGGACGTTGGAGGCTACCGAGTGTTAGAGAAACATGAGAAAAACTATTATTAAGGAGAGAGGACAATAAAAGAGCAAGAATTAAGGAGACTGAGGGTAACGATTCACATTGCATTACACATTTGGTGTACGTTGATCGCATACCAGTGTAAAATTTACCTATTGAGTTGCTTTTAATAACACATGTATATAAAAGAAATTGCTTCCCAAATGTACAATTTTATCTATCTATCTATCTATCTAAAGTCTCCTTCCTTCCTTCCTATCTATCTATCTATCTATCTATCTATTTCAGTCTGTCCCTATCTATCTATCTATCTATCTATCTATCTATCTATCTATCTATCTATCTATCTATTTCAGTCTGTTCCTATCTATCTATCTATCTATCTATCTATCTATCTATCTATCTATCTATCTAAAGTCTCCTTCCTCTATCTATCTATCTATCTATCTATCTATCTATCTATCTATCTATCTATCTATCTATCTATCTATTTCAGTCTGTTCCTATCCATCTATCTATCTATCTATCTAAAGTTTCCTTCCTATCTATCTATCTATCTATTTCAGTCTCTTCCTATCCATCTATCTATCTATCTATCTAAAGTTTCCTTATCTATCTATCTATCTATCTATCTATCTATCTATCTATCTATCTATCTATCTATCTATTTCAGTCTGTTCCTATCTATCTATCTATCTATCTATCTATCTATCTCAAGTTTCCTTCCTATCTATCTATCTATCTATCTATCTATCTATCTATCTATCTATCTATCTATCTATCTATCTATCTATTTCAGTCTGTCCTATCTATCTATCTATCTATCTATCTATCTATCTATCTATCTATCTATCTATTTCAGTCTGTTTCCTATCTATCTATCTATCTATCTATCTATCTATCTATCTATCTATCTATCTATCTATCTATGTAAAGTCTCCTTCCTTACTATCTATCTATCTATCTATCTATCTATCTATCTATTTCAGTCTGTTCCTATCTATCTATCTATCTATCTATCTAAATTTTTCCTTCTATCTATCTATCTATCTATCTATCTATCTATCTATCTATTATCTATCTATCTAGTCTATCTATATCTATCTATCTATCTATCTATCTATCTATCTATCTATCTATCTATCTAAAGTCTCCTTTCTTACTCTCTATCTATCTATCTATCTATCTATCTATCTCTCTATTTCAGTCTGTTCCTATCTATCTATCTATCTATCTATCTATCTAAAGTTTCCTTCCTATCTATCTATCTATCTATCTATCTATCTATCTATCTATCTATCTATCTATTTCAGTCTGTCCCTATCTATCTATCTATCTATCTATCTATCTATTTCAGTCTGTTCCTATCTATCTATCTATCTATCTATCTATGTAAAGTCTCCTTCCTTACTATCTATCTATCTATCTATCTATCTATCTATCTATCTATTTCAGTCTGTTCCTATCTATCTATCTATCTAAAGTTTCCTTCCTATCTATCTATCTATCTATCTATTTCAGTCTGTCCCTATCTATCTATCTATCTATCTATCTATCTATCTATCTATATAAAGTCTCCTTCCTTCCTTCCTTCCTTCCTTCCTATCTATCTATCTATCTATCTGAAGTTTCCTTCCTTCCTATCTATCTATCTATCTATCTATCTATCTATCTATCTATCTATCTATCTATCTATCTGGTGGACTCTCTAGACGTATGAGGGTCAAGCGACTCAGTTCCTAGGAACCAATAGCCAGATACCAGCACATATGATTCGATTATAGTGTTGAAGGCCTTGTGCAGAACCAAAGGAAGGGCCGAATGCCGAATACAGAGACCTGGTGCGCTACGTGCCACAAGGTCTGCAAACGACCTTCCGCAGGTTTTGAATTCAGAGTTTTCCCTTCTCCTAGACCAATTCCATGGCAAAAGATTAATACCTTTCCCAAGGTATGTATTATATTCGAGTGGAATTCGAACTCTGCTCTCTGAATGTTCACTCCGAGCTGCTATTAACTACTCCAACTTGTTATTTTTATATATATATGAAGATGTCTGTAGGAACAGACGAAAGCTTGCAGTAAAAATAAGAACTAATACGGTAGAAATTTATGGAAACAAGGATCATTTCATTCATAACGGATTCGGAGGTTTTTGTATATTATTAGAATTGTTTGCGATGATGGATTTCTCGCCAATTAAATCATTAACCTTTGCATTTGTTTTTTTGTGAATGATTCATGAATAATATATATATATATATATATATATATATATATATATATATATATATATATAAAATAAAAAGGCTTAAACAGTAATATTCCATGGTTATAATTTATTACATTGGAATCGCAATTATGATCAATTCATTAGACCTACAAATTCAAAAAATATATATATATATATATATATATATATATATATATATATATATATATATATTAGTAGTAGTAGTAGTAATAATCTTATAAGTATAAGAAATTATACTCCTCGGAAAACCTTCAGTGACTTGATTTGCAAATAATCAAACCAATAGCAAAACCAAAAGGGAATAAAGGTATAAAAAAAAGAAAAGAACCAAGAACATGGACGTTAGCCGAAAATAATCGTCTAGCATGCAAGTCCAAAGCCCAAAAAAAAACCCGATATGAGTAAAGAAATAACAAAATAGAGTCTCAATACAATATATATATATATATATATATATATATATATATATATATATATATATATATATATATACCTTTAAACGATAAAGCCCTGTTGTCATAGTTTATGTTAGTTCGATTTCCAGAGGCTTTGGGTACTGTATACTTTCGCTTTCACTTTGGTCGGTGTCTGTGTTTTCTTTTCTTGTATATTGTTATGACCTTTGGTAGGTCAGATTTTCGTACAGTTTGTGTTTGCTTCTTTTCTTATTCTTTCTTTCTCTCGCATCTATCTATCTATCTATCTATCTATCTATCTATCTATCTATCTATCTATCTATCTCAGTCTGTTCATATCTATCTATCTATCTATCTATCTATCTATCTATCTATCTCAGTCTGTTCATATCTATCTATCTATCTATCTATCTATCTATCTATCTATCTATCTATCTATCTATCTATCTCAGTCTGTTCATATCTCTCTCTCTCTCTATATATATATATATATATATATATATATATATATATATAATTTCCATAAAGTCTAATTCCAATTTTTAAAAAAACACTACAAATGCAAATGAATAGACAAATTATGTCGAAACTGTTAAAATATCCGTAGACATTGACAATTTTTACTAATTTAAAACACTTCTATATAGGCAGGATTAGGTTCCATGAAGCAAATCAAGACGGAACTCGATTTCTGGCCATGTTCACTGTAGCCTCATCAATGATGGCAATGGCATCAGTGGTTTACATCAATTATGACTCATAATTTTTGTTCGATACACGATATCTTAACAGATCCCGATAGAAAAAAGCCCAGGGGAGTGATATTTGGTGAACGAGGTAACCATGGAATCGGGCCATCTCTTCCAATCCACAGGTATTGAAATGTTAGGGGTTCATTTAACAGTACCCCTTTCATCAACAGGGTACCTGAAATACACGAATGCAATGTGATTAAAATCTGATTAAGATATCGCATCAATTGGCTTTGTAAGATATTTTAAAATTCTAAAAAGACACCTGTATTTCAATAATTTCACACCAAACAAGGCAATAAAGCCTCTAAGACACAAGTGTTAGAAAACATGAGAAAAAATCACTATTTTAGCGAGAGAACAATAAAAGAACAAGGATTATAAAAGCCAGAAGATACGTTTTTTTTTTAAGATCAAAGTTGACTGGGAAGCAAGAAGCCGGAAGCGAGTTCCACAAGCGAGAAGTGCGATAGAAGAAACTGTTAGAACGGAACTTACAGTCAGTTCTGACCATTTCAGTAGTAAAGTGATGAGACCTAAATGCCAATCTAGTACTGCGCTTAAATTCATAAAGTCTAGGTACCATAGAGGAAAGTAATATATATTAATATAAGTAAACAAAAATGTGACACAAGGCAAAAATGGGAGGATGAGAGAAAGTTGGTCTTCAGTCTGTTTTATTTTAAACTTATCTAGTCACAAACATTAACCCAAACAAACTACAATATTCCTTGCAGCAAAAATACACATTCTTACGTCAGTCACCGTAATACCTCAAAGTCTCTATGTAGTCCTAACAAGTCCCCATATGTACAATTTGTCTGTGTGGAGTGGGGAATAAAATAACAACTTTTAAAAATGAAACCCTAATAGAGCAAAGTTCATTAGAACAATTACCATGAAATTATTTATAGAAAAGGTACTGAGAAGCTAGATTATGGCAGCGTGAAAAGGAATGAAGCAGAGATGCCAGGTCAAGAGCATTAACATTGCAGATTCATCATTGGTGCCTATGAACTTGGGTTAAAGCAAAAATTTTTGCCCCTAAAAAAAATAGATGGAAAATGAAAGGTGAGGTTCTATAGGATTTTACCATCCAAACAGAGGTCACGAAAAAAGACATCACCGTCATTGAAAATAGAAAAAAACAAAGACAAAAAAAAAAATATTTTTCATTTGTATAGCTATTTTGGTGACCATAAAAACAAATTTTAAAATAACTAATTTTTTGTCAGGTCAAATTCGCAGTTAAATATTTGGCGAATAGGGGTTTCTTATTTTCATTCTCATCTCGGAAAATCTTCTGGACGGCCTCCTTGTTTGAATTAAGAACGATCTCCCAATTTTAAGTATGCTGCCATAATTCTTGCCTTCAGTTGATATTTGGTACCACGTTTGGAGTTTTGAGGGGTCTTTTATCAAATATTTTTAATAATCAAGTTGCAGTCTGAGAAGTAAGGTGACCAGGTGTAAGGGGTGATGTGGTGGCAGAAGTTGTTTGACAGCCATTGTCTTTTCATGGTGCAACTTTCCAGCAGCCACCCTCTTACTAAAGCAGACACTAAGCTTTTCAATGCATTTGATTAACCTCCATGTTGAGTCTGAGGCCTTTTGGAGAGATGAATGGAGGCATAATGTTACCATCATTTTGATATTTCCAAACACCTTTGTAATCGCTATTAGACTTATTCAACTCTTTCCGTATCTTCTGCGCTGTTTGACACTCGGAAATATTTTTTTTAAATTGCGAATTTTACAGTACAATATGTTGTTTCCAAATTTTGGGCAGAACTGGATTGCGTCATGGTGCTGGTTTCCTCACAGACAGTGCCCAAATGAACCTACTATATATACTGTACAGTCGACAAAATAAAAAAATGTGCATTTTCGAAATAAAAAATATAAAATGGCGACACAATTTACCATCTCTCCATTATATATATATATATATATCCGTTGTGAAGAAATGATTTTTTTAAGGTGTGCTATATTTATGGGATAAAGGGCTTATTATCAGACAGACGTATGTAGGTATAAATTTGAACGTTTCTCCGAAAAAAAAAGGAAGGTTTTTAAAAATAAAGAAAAGCAAGCAAGCAAGAAAGACATAATTTTATATTTTCTCGTCTAAAAGTTTTGGTTTCTAAAAAGAGAGAATAAAATAAAAACAGAAACAAACAGAAAACCCGTACGAAAGCCTGGTCTGCCAAAGGCCATGAAAAATACAAGAAAAAGGAAAAGAAAGAAAAAAAGAAAAGAAAATGCAGAAAATTTAATTGGCTATTATACAGAACTCAAATCTTCTAAAAATGGAAATTTGGGATACTTGACAACAGAGTTTTTTATCGTGTGAAAGTCACAATTTCAGATCGGTCATCCTCAGGGTGTTCTGGGGTTCTTTTGTCTTGCATGCGTATATGAGATAACGATATATATTTTTAGATATCAAGAACAGTATTGGCGACATTGTGTGACAAAGTGGAAAAAGTTTACTTGTGACGCGTTTTATCCTTCAGGACTTCATTTGTTATGTAGGGAACGACTACGCATGCGCACGACAGAGGGGTGATGGGAATTTTAAAATTCTTTTTTTTTACTATCTAGGTGAATTAATTTAGTTGTATTAATTTTCCCGGTTCTTTATTAAACTTTTGTATATAAAATAAACCACATGGTGATAATACAATTTACAGAGAACTGAGACTAATCTCTCTTAAGCTCAAATAAAAACGATTACAGTTTGTGGGCCACTGCCACCGAGAGGTCTCATCCTTACTCTTATGGCGTCCTTCTGGAATTGTCTTCTCATAAAAATTGACTTTCCCCGACATCAAAGCCCGGGACTCAGGGTAAGACATTGGGGATGTGGGAACAGAAATACAGGACTGAACAGTGTAGAAATGGATTTTCAATGGAGATCCGACCGACCATAGGTCGGAGGACGATGATGGTGATGGTAAAAAGCAAAACAACCAATGGACACTTCTTGGACAGTTTGAATTGATTTAATCATTAAAACAGGATTCGTAGGATTGGTCGACGAAAGGCGAATTAAAATGCAAAGTTGAAATCCTCTTATTAAACTAAAAGTTTAAGGCTCTGAATACTAATTCTGCCCAGAAGGACCTCTATTAAACAAGTGGTTTCGGATAAGTGAAGACTGTTTGAGGCGTTGAGGTGGAAAATGTCATCCATATCATTAGTATGCTAAAAAATGCTTAAATATGCAGAAAGAATACAGGTTCATTCATGATAATTGCTTTTAATCATTTCATCCCAATTTAAACTAATGAAGCCACTAGGACGTTGGAGGCTACTGATTTATGTTTTAGAATGAAAACGAATTCACTATTATTAAAGAGAGAGGACAATAAAAGAGCAAGAATTAAGAAGACAGAAGGTAACGATTCACATTGCATTACACGGTTAAGTTGGGTGCACAATAATCGCATACCAGAGTAAAATTATAATAACATGTATATAAGAGAACTTGCTATCTATCTATCTATCTATCTATCTGAAATAATGCCCTTCGGTTTTAGTTCCCACCACTCCATCTCTCTCCCCCACCCCTTTTTCTTTTCTTTTCCTCTCCCTCTCTCATATTCTGATCTTATATTCTTATATATTGTATATTCTTAGATTATATCGTCTATCGTGTGTGTATGTCACTACAAAATGTATCTTTCCGGTTTATATCTTTGATCTATTAGACATCCGAGAACATTCATATTTCTCTCTCCTTAAACCGTCTTTGACTCCTCTTTAAAACTTCTCTAAATTAAATTTTAATCCCCCTTTCATCTTTAGACCTTCCTTTTTCTTCTCTCGTCTGTCATATTCCCTATCTGCTTTCATTTAATCTTCAACATTCGCCCCACATGTCACATACATACACTCTCAGTAAATTTTTTTTTTTTATTCCCATAAGTTGTTTTTTTTTATATTTTTTGAATTTTAGGTCTGATGAATTGGATCGTATTTTGATTCCAATGGAATAAATTTGACCATAGAATATTAGTGTTTAAGCTTGGAAATATATATATATATATATATATATATATATATATATATATATATATATATATAATTGTGTATACGGAATGAATTCCAATAACCAACAATTACTATTCTTAAAAAGAGTGCTCAATACAAAGTAGAGCAGATATAATTATTTTCCAAAAAAATTATAACATAAATATGTTATAAAATCACTACAAAAAATATTATTTATAAAATCCACTATAAAAATAGCACTTTTGCTATTTTTTACACAATATGATTTGTTATTTATATTTATTTAAAAATTTTTAAAATAATTTTATATATATATATATATATATATATCGCCTATATCTGGGTCTATTTAAAATATCAGGTCGTGCTTTTTTCTTGGAATGCTGAAATTTTGTAAGAATCAGGACGCAGATTTACTGTAGACAAATTCGCGATTAGGACACGGTAGACATTTACGTCGTAGTGGGTTAGTTACCCACCGTAACGAGACTGACCAAAATTTTGGCATAAAAAAAACTACCCTTACCTAAAGCTGAGTGATGCTACCTTCAGCATCTCTACTCCAGTGTTTCGTCGACAAAACATCCAGCAATCGCTCCGCCCACTCGTCAGCGGATAATTAAGATATTTTTTTATTTATTCGTTTTTTATTTCATATTGTGTTGGAAAATAAAATAAAAATGGACTTTTCAAAAAAAAAATTTATTTCCGTCTTCCAAAAATTGAGTGTGTTCAAAAAATGTGTGTGTGTGTGTGTGCAGCCGAGCGCCTAGGTATGTACGTGTTGAACGTCAAGGTTATTTGCTGCTTTTCACCGTTTCAAATTCTTCCAAAAATTTCTATATAATATATATAAATATACACTGCGTGCCAAATTATTATCGAGATAACTTTTTTTCTAATATTTCAAAAACCGTCCAATCAATTCACACAAAATTTTCACACAATGTTGGCAACACTGACCTGCGCAATCACTGAAATTTTCGTACTAATCTGCGCAATGTAAACAAACTGGCGCCATATTTGTTATCAGCACGGTGATTTGAGTGTGCCAAATTATTAGAAAAGTGTAAAAATTTAGTGAAAAAAGATGGGCCGTAAAAAGCAGTTTAAGTGATGCTGAAAAAAAAACTATCACCTCAGAACTCTCAAAAGGTAAATCTACCCTAGAAATTTCTAAAAATGATAGGAGGTGTTCAAACAAAAAAAAGTTCACCGCCGACCCTACACAAGTAAAAAAAGGGCAGATAAAGGCAAGCCGAGGGTTATTTCACGTCGTCTCATGTCACGACTTAAACGAGAGGCCACGAAGAACCCTGGACTTACCAGTCAAGAGCTTTTCAGTCGCATTGGGGATCCTACTGTGTCTAAAAGTACTCGGTGTCGGTATCAAAGGGAAATAGCAACAACAGTCAAACCTGTATCGAAGCCTCCGTTGTTTCAAAAATCACATTCAAAATCGATTGAAATGGGCCGAGGACAATATGAAGATTGACTTCTCTAAAGTTTTGTTCACAGACGAAACTCGAGCCTTTTCATGATGGGCCAGATAGATGGTGCAAAGGCTGGGTAATGAACGGACAGAATCGCCATCAGCGTTTGAGACGCCAACAAGGTGGTGGAGGCATAATGATCTGGGGTGGTATTATTGGAAAAACATTAGTGGGCCCATGGAGAGTACCAGATGGCGTCAAAATGACTGATGATGCATACATAGCGTTTATGAAGGAGCATCTTGAACCGTGGATGAAAAGGCAAAGAGTTGCTCGAGTTTCGTCTGTGAATTGTTTTTATGCAAGATAATGCTCCCTCACATGCTGCTTACAAGACTACTGGATATTTGAAACAGTTAGTCTTCGATGGACCTCAAAAAATGAAGTGGCCAGCAAATTCTCTGGATTTGAACCCAATCAAAAACCTTTGGAGCATCATGAAGCAAAGACTGTACACCAACAGATGAGAATTCAGGAGCAATGCTGACTTGTGGGAAGCAATTCTTGACACATCTCGCTGCATTACAGCAGATGACATCCTACAATTAACAAATTCTATGGATCGTCGACTTCTTCAAGTAATTTCAAAACAGGGAAAGCACATTCCCTATTAATTTGTTTAAAACTGTGCCTTTGTTTGTATCTGTTATTATTTGTTTGATTATCTTATTTATTAGCTTCTTTCGATCATAAACATTCACGTTCAACATTAATAAACGTTTTGTTTGTTCAATTCTGGGAATTTTCCTAAAACTTTCTAATAATTCGGCAATCTCAAATCACCGTGCTGATAACAAATATGGCGCCAGTTTGTTTACATTGCGCAGATCAGTACGAAAAAATCAGGGATTACGCAGGTCAGTGTTGCCAACAATTGTGTGAAAATTTTGTGTGAATTGATTGGACAGTTTTTGAAATATTAGAAAAGAATTTATCTCGATAATAATTTGGCACAGAGTGTATATATATATATAAATATAAATTATATAGATATATAAAGGCCTTATTACAAAAACATTTACTGGTTGGATTGTGTATGATTGATAAATGAATTTTTAGTTGATGTATTTTATATATTTAGAACAAGAAATATTAGGCATATTGAAAATTAAAAGATATAGGCCCGAACTATTGTCGAATTATTTAATATAATTTTTGGGAACAATGCATCATCCTCTGATTTTTTGAAATCTATGAGTAAAATCAAGGTTTTGTTCTTGAGTCTTGGATAATTTTAGTTTAGTAAAAAAATAAATGGCATCAATTACTTATCACGTAAAAAAAAATATGTTCGTTTATCATTTATCGAAAGATAATAAAAAAATAAATCCGTTTAGCTTATTTAGTAAAATGATATTGTTTATAATTTAATATTTGGGAAAGGAATGAATCATTAGAAATAAATAAATTTTAAAAAGGACATACCGGAATATATAGCCTTGAATGATATAACTATTAATATAGATTTGTCAATAATATATATATAAATATATTTAAAAAAATCTGCCTATAAATTTTCAAATAATAATTAAAAGAAAAAATGATCGACTTTGAGTGACATTATTTTTTTTGAAAATATGATTGATATTTTGAAAAATGCAAAAATTTACCTTTGGAAAGGCATGAAACTCAAATCGGTTTTTCCTATCAAATGAAAATAGCTGAGGAAGACTATAGGTTCTATTTTTTTTAAAAAGGATAGTAAACTCATAAAAAGAAATGAAAAAATTTTCAATGAAAAAATTTTTTCATTTTTCATGTAAATTTTGATTGTGAATGATCGATAATATATTTTTATCAATATATAAGCAACATAAATATTTATTTAAAATTCATATTTTTAATTACATTCAGAAAAATAAATTTTAAAATTTTTTTATGTAGATGAGAAAACGATTAGGATTTTACGCTAAATATTTCACGATATTAGTGGGTTTTTTAATTAATAACGAGATTAACCACAATTTTCCATAAAAACGTCTTAATGACCAAATTTAAGACAATTTAATTACGACGTAAATGTCTAGAGATTACCTTAAAAAAAGGTCATTAATTTTAATTTTTTTTGGTTCTACACAACATTCGAAGAATGTCCGGTGAGATAAAAATACAACGCGATGATTGAACGTAATTGGGACCCAATAAAACAAATAATTATGGGGGAGGTTGTGTTTTTTGTTTATTTTTTAATCCCCAATTTATATAACGAATATCAGCATTCCGGGGACTTATATTGATGATGATGATGATGATGACGTTTCCGTTTCCAAAATTACGAAATTATTTTCCGGAACACATATATTACAATTTGAGAGAAAAATAAAAAATTAAACTAAAAAAGGAATGAAATAAAAATTTGTCAAACAACCAAGGGATTTAATCAGTAAATAAATTATTGTTGCAATCTGAGATAATGGAAAAAATAACTCAAAAATTGAGCATCAGCTGTATCAATTTGTAAGGAAACCAGGAAATCATTTACAGAATGTTGGCGACTGAATGGAAATAAAATGGACGCCGTGGGAAAGCAGTAATGATCCCTTTTTCGCTTAAAGTAGAAATTCAGATAACGATAAAAAAAAAAAAATAAATGTGAAAAAAACGAAAGTATTATTTTGAATAGAACTAAATATTTTAATTCCGTTCTCCTTATTATTTTCCATTGAGTTTATTATTAGTTATTTTAATTTTAGACAAATAATTCTTTTATGAACGATTATTTCTCCTCCAATTGTTCTTCATTATACACCTTGAAAATTATTTCTGGAAAATTAAAAATTTTTTTTCTTTATGATTTTTTAAATCACAAAACTTCTTTAAAATATTTTTTTATTTTTTTTTAGTTCAACAAGGTTATCTGTCAAGGCAATAAAGCCACAAAAGATTTTGAAAAGGTTAGAATATTACTTTAAGAATTGATTGAAAAAAAAACCACATTATTAAAAGAAAAAATTAAAAAAGCACAGTAATCCTGAAAACAGAAAATGACGATTGAAATTGCATTTTAAATTCATGATTTTCAACTTTGATTTATAAGAAAAGATGATCCAAAAAAATTTCATAAGTCGAAATTTTAAAAAGATTAAATTATTAGCAATTTAGAACTTATTAGGACAAATCTAGCTATTTCAACTATTAAACGAGGAGACCTTTGCCAGTCTAGTATTGCTTAATTTATTTATAGAAAACAAACAGAAAGGTTGGGAAAGTGGCTGAATCAGAAGATGCTAGGTCAGGACCACTAATATTGCATATTTTATTTTTGTATTTTTCTCAAAAAATTTCTAAATACACAACACAAATACAAGACCAGAAACACGTGTCAATATTCAATGCATGGACAAATGGTAGACTTATAAATGTGTAAGATAAGTTCTGGAGAGTAAAATAGTTAAATACGAGACAGTGAACCAACTTTCCTAGCAGCAGTTATTAATTTTTTTTTATAATCTGAAGTAAAATTGATTCAAATTAAATCGCGAAAAGTTAAAGCAGAAATCAATGAAGAAGAAAAATGGACAGGGAAGAAATGAAAATGTCTCTAGAAATGTCAGTAAAAGAGATTTGAGAATTTAACTTGACTTTTAATAAAAAATGTGGATTTCAGTATCTCTCTATATTTCTGAGATGAGGTATTATGTACACTATTTACATTATTCAGACTATTGTCCTCATATTTGTCGCCATATTTATTACAACGTTTCGCTTCTTTCAGTATCTGTCTATATTTCTGCGATGATGTATAAATACTGAAAAAGCATTTTTATTCGGAGATAGAATTGTCCTCATCTTTCAAGATATATTTATTTTGATTTTTCTGGCATTTTCAAATATCTGTCTATATTAATGAGATTTTGTTTATTATATACAATTTACATTATTCAGACTATTGTCTATAAATATTTGTAAAAATATTTATTATAGATTTAATGGTAAATTTTTTTATCTGTCTATATTTTTGCGAACAACTATGTAACTATTTACATTATTCGGACTATTGTTCTCATCTTTGTCGCCATATTTATTACAACGTTTCGGCCTTTCAGTATCTGTCTATATTTCTGAGATGAGGACTTGTATTTTTATTTACATTATTCGGACTATTGTCCTCATATTTGTCGCCATATTTATTACAACGTTTCGGCCTTTCAGTATTTTCTATATTTCTGAGAGATGAGGTATTATGTACACTATTTTACATTATTCGGACTATTGTCCTCATCTTTGTCGCCATATTTATTACAACGTTTCGGCCTTTCAGTATCTGTCTATATTTCTGAGATGAAAATTATAAAAAACATTATTTACATTATTCGGACTATTGTCCTCATATTTGTCGCCATATTTATTACAACGTTTCGGCCTTTCAGTATCTGTCTATATTTCTGCGATGATGTACTGATTATATATTTACATTATTCGGACTATTGTCCTCATCTTTGTCGCCATATTTATTACAACGTTTATGCCTTTCAGTATCTGTCTATATTTCTGAGATAACCAGTATTATGTACATTATAAACATTTTGGACTATTGTCCTCAAATTTGTCGCCATATTTATTACAACGTTTCGGCCTTTCAGTATCTCTCTATATTTATGAGATGAGATATTATATAATACACTATTTACATTATTCAGACATTGTCCTCATCTTTGTTTTATTTATTACAACGTATAAGCCTTTCAGTATCTGTCTATATTTCTGCGATGATGTTTATGTACACTATTTACATTATTCGGACTGAATTGTCCTCATCTTTGTCGCCATATTTTTTACAACGTTTCGGCCTTTCAGTATCTGTCTATATTTCTGAGATGAGGTATTATGTACACTATTTACATTATTCGGAGAATTGTTCTCATCTTTGTCGCCATATTTGCATCGGAAACGTTTGGGCCTTTCAGTATCTCTATTTTCTGAGATGAGGTATTATGTACACTATTTACATTATTCGGACTATTGTCCTCATCTTTGTCGCCATATTTATTACAACGTTAAAACCTTTCAGTATCTCTCTCTATATTTCTGAGATGAGGTATTATGTACACTATTTACATTATTCGGACTATTGTCCTCATCTTTGTCGAGTTATTTATTACAACGTTTCGGCCTTTCAGTATCTGTCTATATTTCTGCGATGATGTACTATGTACACTATTTACATTATTCGGACTATTGTCCTCATCTTTGTCGCCATATTTATTACAACGTTTCGGCCTTTCAGTATCTGTCTATATTTCTGAGATGAGGTATTATGTACACTATTTACATTATTCGGACTATTGTTCTCATCTTTGTCGCCATATTTATTACAACGTTTCGGCCTTTCAGTATCTCTCTATATTTCTGAGATGAGGTATTATGTACACTATTTACATTATTCGGACTATTGTTCTCATCTTTGTCGCCATATTTATCACAACGTTTCGGCCCTTCAGTATCTGTCTATATTTCTGAGATTTATTATTATGTACACTATTTACATTATTCGGACTATTGTTCTCATCTTTGTCGCCATATTTATTACAACGTTTCGGCCTTTCAGTATCTGTCTATATTTCTGCGATGATGTACTATGTACACTATTTACATTATTCGGACTATTGTCCTCATCTTTGTCGCCATATTTTTTTACAACGTTTCGGCCTTTCAGTATCTGTCTATATTTCTGAGATGAGGTATTATGTACACTATTTACATTATTCAGACTATTGTCCTCATATTTGTCGCCATATTTATTACAACGTTTCGGCCTTTCAGTATCTGTCTATATTTCTGCGATGATGTACTATGTACACTATTTACATTATTCGGACTATTGTTCTCATCTTTGTCGCCATATTTATTACAACGTTTCGGCCTTTCAGTATCTGTCTATATTTCTGAGATGAGGTATTATGTACACTATTTACATTATTCGGACTATTGTCCTCATATTTGTCGCCATATTTATTACAACGTTTCGGCCTTTCAGTATCTCTCTATATTTCTGAGATGAGGTATTATGTACACTATTTACATTATTCGGACTATTGTCCTCATCTTTGTCGCCATATTTATTACAACGTTTCGGCCTTTCAGTATCTGTCTATATTTCTGAGATGAGGTATTATGTACACTATTTACATTATTCGGACTATTGTCCTCATATTTGTCGCCATATTTATTACAACGTTTCGGCCTTTCAGTATCTGTCTATATTTCTGCGATGATGTACTATGTACACTATTTACATTATTCGGACTATTGTCCTCATCTTTGTCGCCATATTTATTACAACGTTTCGGCCTTTCAGTATCTGTCTATATTTCTGAGATGAGGTATTATGTACACTATTTACATTATTCGGACTATTGTCCTCAAATTTGTCGCCATATTTATTACAACGTTTCGGCCTTTCAGTATCTCTCTATATTTCTGAGATGAGGTATTATGTACACTATTTACATTATTCAGACTATTGTCCTCATCTTTGTCGCCTTATTTATTACAACGTATCGGCCTTTCAGTATCTGTCTATATTTCTGCGATGATGTACTATGTACACTATTTACATTATTCGGACTATTGTCCTCATCTTTGTCGCCATATTTATTACAACGTTTCGGCCTTTCAGTATCTGTCTATATTTCTGAGATGAGGTATTATGTACACTATTTACATTATTCGGACTATTGTTCTCATCTTTGTCGCCATATTTATTACAACGTTTCGGCCTTTCAGTATCTCTATATTTCTGAGATGAGGTATTATGTACACTATTTACATTATTCGGACTATTGTCCTCATCTTTGTCGCCATATTTATTACAACGTTTCGGCCTTTCAGTATCTCTCTATATTTCTGAGATGAGGTATTATGTACACTATTTACATTATTCGGACTATTGTCCTCATCTTTGTCGCCTTATTTATTACAACGTTTCGGCCTTTCAGTATCTGTCTATATTTCTGCGATGATGTACTATGTACACTATTTACATTATTCGGACTATTGTCCTCATCTTTGTCGCCATATTTATTACAACGTTTCGGCCTTTCAGTATCTGTCTATATTTCTGAGATGATTTATTATGTACACTATTTACATTATTCGGACTATTGTTCTCATCTTTGTCACCATATTTATTACAACATTTCGGCCTTTCAGTATCTCTCTATATTTCTGAGATGAAAAATTATTATATACACTATTTACATTATTCGGACTATTGTTCTCATCTTTGTCGCCATATTTATCACAACGTTTCGGCCCTTCAGTATCTGTCTATATTTCTGAGATGAGGTATTATGTACACTATTTACATTATTCGGACTATTGTTCTCATCTTTGTCGCCATATTTATTACAACGTTTCGGCCTTTCAGTATCTGTCTATATTTCTGCGATGATGTACTATGTACACTATTTACATTATTCGGACTATTGTCCTCATCTTTGTCGCCATATTTATTACAACGTTTCGGCCTTTCAGTATCTGTCTATATTTCTGAGATGAGGTATTATGTACACTATTTACATTATTCGGACTATTGTTTCTCATCTTTGTCGCCATATTTATTACAACGTTTCGGCCTTTCAGTATCTCTCTATATTTCTGAGAGATGGTATTATCTATCTATCTATTTACATTATTCGGACTATTGTCCTCATCTTTGTCGCCATATTTATTACAACGTTTCGGCCTTTCAGTATCTGTCTATATTTCTGAGATGAGGTATTATGTACACTATTTACATTATTCGGACTATTGTCCTCATCTTTGTCGCCATATTTATTACAACGTTTCGGCCTTTCAGTATCTGTCTATATTTCTGAGATGAGATATTATGTACATTATTTACGTTATTCGGACTATTGTCCTCATCTTTGTCGTCATATTTATTACAACCCTTTATTTCGTGTGTGTGGATATATATTTAATATAAATATAAAATTATCATCCCTACTCCAGAGTTTTGTAGACGAAACCTCCAAAAATCGCTCCACCCACTCGTCAGCAGATATTAGCAATTGGCTTTTTTATTTTCTCGTTTTTTCCTTCATATTGCGTTGAAAAATAACTTATGCCCTTTTCATTGGTGCAAAGTTGATTTATTTCCGTATTCCTCTCTCATTGAGTGTGTGTGTGTGTGTGTGTGTGTGTGTGTGTGTGTGTGTGTGTGTGTGTGTGTGTGTGCGGCCGGGCGCCTCGGTATGTACGTGTTGAACGTCAAGGTTATTTTCTCCTTTTCACCGTTTCATCTTTTACATTCATTTCTCATTAAGAATGTATATAAATTAAATTAAATTATCAGATCTGAGGGCTAGTAACAAACATTTACTGGTTTCTTATCGTCGGATCTGATAAGTTTAATTTTAATTAATGCCCCTCTTATCTTCGAGAACCGAGGCATGGTGCAGTAATAGATAGTGGCTCGAACTGAGGAATTCACTAATACCCTTGGGAAAGGTATGCATCCTCCTCTTCTCCCTTTCCCCTATCTATGAGTAAATAGCAGGACAAGCCATGTTCTTGAGCCTTGGATAGCGACTAGTCTACTGCAAAAAGAAATGGCAGCCTACTGCAGGAAAAAAATCTGCCTCGTCAGTCATGTATCGAAAGATACATGATCGTTTATGCGTGTATCACGTTTAGCACATAACTGACTGATATTCACTTACGTGCTAATACCCTTGGGAAAGGTATGAATCCTCTTCTTCTCCTCCCAGCTGTGGGTAAAAAGCAGGACAGACCGGGCTCTATAGCATTGGATAGCAAATGGTCTACCGCAGAAAGAATTGGCAAGCAACTTCTGGAAAAAAATCTGTCTCGTCAGTCATGCATTGAAAGATACATGATCGCCTAAGCGTGTATCTCGTATGGCACATAACTGACTGATATTCACTTATGTGCTAATACCTTTGGGAAAGGCATGAATCCTCTTCTTCTTCCCCACCTTAGCTATGGGTAAATAGCAGGACAGAGTGGGTTCTATAGCCTTAGATGGCAACTGGTCTACCGCAGAAAGAAATGGCGGCCAACTGCAGGAAAAAACCTGCCTCGTCAGACATGTATCGAAAGATACATGATTGCCTAAGCGTGTATCACGCATGGCACATGACTGATTGATATCCACTTACCCTTGGGAAAGGTATGAATCCTCTTCTTCTCCTATCAGTTATGGGTAAATAGCAGGACAGAACAGGTTCTATAGCCTTGGATGGCAACTGCTTTATCGCCAAAAGAAATGGCAACCTAATGCGGGGAAAAAATCTGCCTCGTCAGTCATGTATCGAAAGCGTGTATCTTCTGACTTATCTTCAAAAATCCAAACGCATTTTCCTTAAACACAGTTTTGTCTTCTTTTTATTTGTCTTTTATTCCGTTTATTACCTTTTCCAATTCACCATCTTTAATTTTCTTTCTTCATCTTCTCTCTTCCTTTCTCTTTTTTACCCCCCTTCTTTCACACCTCTCACTGTCTTTTCCTCTCCATCTCTCTCTTTCCCTTCTCTCTTCTCTTTCTTCTTTTTTTCTATCTTCTCTTTCTACTCCTCCCCTTTCTCCTCTCTGTCTATCTTACTATCCATTCCTCTCCCTGTCTTTCTCAACTGCTCTCGTTTTCACCTCCTCCTCCTCCCCCTCCCTCCTCCCTCCCTCCCTCCCTCCCCCCTCCCATTCTCCATCCCCTCTCTCGTCTTCCCGTCTTCTCTTTTCCCTTTTCTTTATTCTCTCTGTCTTTCCTTTGCTCTCCGTCTCTCCCATCTCCATCTTTCTTCTTTCTTCCTCCTTTTCTTTTTCTCTACCATGTCCCTTCTCTCTCTACTCTTCCTCACTTTCACCACTCTCTTTCTCTCTCTCTCTCCCTTACGATCTATTTCTCTCCCTATCTATCAACCACGCTCCCACTTTGTTTTCGCCTTTCTCCCACTTCCTTTATCACGTCTCTCTTCTTCCCTTCCTTCCACCTTTCTTTCGCTCCTCTCTCTTTCTTTTCCACCCCATTCCCATCTCTCTGCCTTCTCTCTTCGTCTCTTTCCTCTCCTATTCTCTACTATGCTTTCTCTTTATACTCCTCCTTCATTTGTTTTCTCTATCTCGCTCGATATCTTAACCATTTCTCCCCCTTTCTCAATCACTCTTCCGGTCTCGTTTTCACCTCTCTCCCACTTTCTCAATCTATTTCTCTCCCTCTCTTAACCAAACTTCCTCCACTCTTTTCACCTCTCTCCCACTTTCACAATCTTCTTTATCTTCTCTTCCTCGTCTCTCCCTTTCTCTCCTTTATTTCACCTTTCTTTCTTTCTTTCTTTCTTTCTTTCTTTCTTTCTTTCTTTCTTTCTTTCTTTCTTTCTCCGTCCCTGTCACCTTAATCTCTCTCTTCCTTCTCTGTTTCTTCTTCTTTTCACTACCATCTCTAATTCTCTTTTTACTCCTCCTCCCTTCCAACTCTTTCCCTCTCTCTCTTACTCTCTCGTTTTCCCCTCCTCCGCTTTTTCCCTCATCTTTCTTCTTTTTCTCTACCATCTCTTTCACCTCACCCTCTCTATTACTATCTATTTCTCTCCCTATCTTAACCAAACCCCCCCACTCTTGTTTTCACCTTTCTCCCACTTTCTCAATCTTCTTTATCTTCTCTTCCTCTTCTCTTCCTTCCTCTCCTTTTTTTTCACCTCTTTCTTTCTTTCTTTCTTTCTGTCTTTCTTTCTTTCTTTCTTTCTTTCTTTCTTTCTTTCTTTCTTTCTTTCCGTCTTTGTTATCTTAATCTATCTGTCTCCCTTGTCTTTATCTTCTCCTTTTCTCTACCATCTCTATTTCTCTTTTTACTCCTCCTCCCTTCCACCTCTTTCTCTCTCTCTCTCTCTTACTCTCTCGTTTTCACCTCCTTCCCTTTCACCTCTTCTCTCTTCATCTCTTTCTTCTCTTTTTCTCTACCATCTCTTTCACCCCTCTCTCTCTCTTACTATCACTCTAGTTTTCACCTCTCTCCCACTTTCTCAATCTCCTTTATCTTCTTCTCTTCCTCTTCTCTTCTTTTCTCTCCTTTCTTTCACCTCTCTTTCTTTCTTTCTTTCTTTCTTTCTTTTTTTCTTTCTTCAGATTCCCTTCTCTTATTCTCAAGTTTTCTTTCTTTCTTTCTTTCTTTCTTTCTTTCTTTCTTTCTTTCTTTTCCTCTCCGTCCCTGTCATCTTAATCTCTCTCTTCCTTCTCTGTTTCTTCTCCTTTTCTCTACCCTCTCTATTTCTCTTTTTACTCCTCCTCCCTTCCAACTCTTTTTTTCTCTCTCTCTCTCTTACTCTCTCGTTTTCACATCCTTCCCTTTCACCTCTTCTCTCTTCATCTCTTTCTTCTCTTTTTCTCTACCGTCACATTCACCTCTCTCTCTCTCTCTCTCTCTCTCTTAATATCCATTTCTCTCCCTATCTTACCACAACACCCCCCACTCTTGTTTTCCCGTCTCTCCCACTTTCTCAATCTCCTTTATCTTCTCTTCCTCTTCTCTTTCTTTCTTTCTTTCTTTCTTTCTTTCTTTCTTTTCCTCTCCGTCCCTGTCATCTTAATCTCTCTCTCTTCCTTCTATGTTTCTTCTCTTTTTCTCTACCATCTCTATTTCTCTTTTTACCCCTCCTCCCTTCCACCTCTTTCCATCTTTCTCTTACTATACATTTCTTTTCCTATATTACCTAAACATACTCCTACTCTCGTTTTCCCCTCTCTCCCAATTTCTCAATCTCCTCTCTCTTCCTCTCACCCTTTCTTTCACTTCTCTTTTCCTTTCCGTCCCTGCCATCTTAAACTCTCTCTCTCTTCTCTCTTTCTTTTCTTTTCCTCTTCCATGTCTCCTTTTCTTTCTCCTCTTCCTCGCTCTCCACATCTCTCAATGGTTCTCTTTCTTCCACAGACATTCAAATACATAATTATTATAATTCTCCTTTGTGCTTTACGTTCTTCAATACACCCCGCTCGCCATTCAGTCCAGGATTCTTAATCGAGATTCTTTTTATCAGACGAAGCCCAGAAACATTCTTTGCCTTAGTTGCAGCCGATGATACTCGAAAATTTGTGTTTCAGTTTTCGTCAAATATTTGCATATCAATGTATCTTTTTCATTATACAATAGGAACGACAGCTGAATCGAAAACAAAGCGTTATCAACACCACCACCAACAAAACAAAACAAACAAATATGACTGAATGATTTTACTTTGAGCTGCTCATTATATTTTCCAACTCAGTATTAATTTATGTCGAAAGCGTCTGTCTAAAACGTAAATCCACGAAAATATTTTATTAAATTTACATGAAAAGATGTCTCTTTGGAAAACAGGAATAATTTTCAAAAGGCGATCTCAACATTAATGATTACAAAATCTGACCAGTCATCCTACCTATAGCAGTGGCGACTTAAACCATTTCAAAGTAAACCCCTTGCGGTCTTATCCTAGCGATCCCAGCTTTGACTGCACGACGGAAGATGCCTTCCGCAAAAAAATCCCTGCACGAGGCATGAAAAACGATCATATTAAAAGTGGTTCGATAGTTTACAGAAAGTATCTGGAATATTCAAATCACCTTTTTTTTTTCTAATTCTTGCTATGAAAATCACCGATTTACTTTGGCTGAAGCTTTTATGTGTTCAGCGTTTACGACTGATTTTTTTTTTTTGATTGTTGAAGTCGTTCTTTTTTTTCTCTTCATATAACCAAGAAGCCGGAGTAAGTAATGGCCGCTTATTTAAGACCTTGCATACTGAGAAAGTACGGAATTCAATAATGTACAAATCTTAATATTTTTTAAATCAGAAATTAGTTATTAGATGGACATTCCACTATTTAATAAAATAAATATACTGTGTATCAAATAAACACCAGTATTATAAATATGATTTTAATATTTCCCTCTGCTCAAACCCCATCCAGATTATATTATCAACATATTTTAAAATGTAAATATAATGAATGAAATATTTACTTAGCATTCCCTACAACATAAACGTAATGGCAAAATGTGTGAATTTAAAGTAAATTCCCACAAAAAAATCACCTTTTTTTTCTAATTCTTACTATTACAAACACCGATTTGCTTTGGCTGAAGCTCCTATATGTTTAACTTTTCCGAATGTTTTTTTTGATTGTTGAAGGCGTTCTTTTTTTTTTCTCTTCATATAACCAAGAAGCCGGAGTAGGTAATGGCTGCTTATTTAAGACCTTGCATACTGAGAAACTATCGAACTTGGGGCATTACAAAGAAAGAAGAGCAGAAGCTAGACAGTTTCCACAGACGACACCTACATTTTGTTTATATTTCTAAAACTGGCTTTTGTTCTCCGTTGCATCACCTCCGAACAGGAAACACGGGAATCAAAACAATGCATTTTTCAATTTACACCTGCAAAGCCAACTTTTCTCTTGGTACCATTCAAAATTAAAGCTGTGAATATATCTCTTGTTGTTGTTTCTTCCTGTCTGCGATATTTGAATATCAGGTGTTAGACGGCCTATTTTTTTTTAAACATTTAACTTTCTTATGGAAAAAAAAACAACAACCATGAAAACTCAAGCTGTTGAATTTCTTTTACTGTCACAGAACTTTGTGATTCAAGGAGGTCATGATTAAATTATTAAAATGTTCTATTCATAACGAGGTTATGGCTACTGACATTAAGCTATATTAAGATTATATAATGTACAATTATAAAGAAAGAATTAAAGAAAAAAAAAGACTCATTATGTTGAAAGTTAATAATATCGAGTAAACTATTTTATCCCGAATAATAGTATTTTTATTGTGCAGTGTCTGTACAGGAGCTGCTACTACTGAAAGATGGCTAAACATGGCGCTAAAATCAGCGTTGTGATTAAAAAAAAATGTACCCTCATAATATCTCCAACAAAAGATTTTACAGCTGATGTAAGACGCGTTGTCTCGCCTTGAATATCGGAACTCCACAAATGATACTGACGTTGGTTTAAAAAAATCAAATGGAAAAATTTGCTGAGTCAGTAATGGCTGCTCCAGTTACTGCTACGCAATAACTACTTATTTGAAATGTTGCATACTGTGAAAGAAAATTTGTCTTTGTTCATTTTGAAAGCAAAATGGAAACCTCTTGGACGTATTTCCCCATACGAAACCTGGGAATTCTGATAGGGAAAAATTACCCTCCTAATAACTCCAAGAAGAACTTTTACAGCAGATGTCAAGAATTTCATTTGTCTTTGTTCATTTTGAAAGCAAGATGGAAACTTTTTGAACGTATTTTGCCAATGGACCCAGTATCCCCAGCTAAGAAAGCCATGGATTTTTACTTTGAAAAGACTGAGTTCAAAAAGTTCAGAGGTCAGCCAAGAACCACCATAGTCACAATGCTGAACCGAGACATTCAAAGAACAAGGCAGAAAGATCCCACTTTTCCTTTGGAGAAGTTTACAATCAAAGAAGAACTGCAACGAATCCTCAAACTTGCAGAGGACAGAGAAGGCTGTCAAAATATTGTCGAATCAATATACAATGTCACTGAAGATGAGAGAAAATGTTAATTCGTGACCTCAAATCGAAACAATTTTGATGATGAGGATGATACCAGATGGTCGTAGGGAATTGAATAATAAACAAATCTTAATATTTTTTAAATCAGAAAATAATTATTAGATGGACATTCCACTATTTAATAAAATAAATATATTGTGTATCAAATAAAAACCAGTATTATAAATATGATTTTAATATTTCCCTCTGCTTAAACCCCATCCAGAATGTATTATCAGCATATTTTAAAAATAAAATTAAATGTAAATATAATAAATGAAATATTTATTAGTATCCCTACAACATAAACATAATAACAAAATCTGTGAATTTAAAGTACCCCCCCAAAAAAAATCACCTTTTTTTTTCTAATTCTTACTATTACAAATCACCGATTTGCTTTGGCTGAAGCTCCTATGTGTTTAACGTTTCCGAATGTTTTTTTGATTGTTGAAGGCGTTCTTTTTTTTTCTCTTCATATATCCAAGAAGCCGGAGTAGGTAATGGCTGCATTACAAAGAAAGACAGTTTCCACATACGAAAGTTGGGAATTCTGATAGGGAAAAATTACCCTCATAATAACCCCAAGAAGAACTTTTACAGCAGATGTCAAGGATCTCATTTGTTTTTGTTCATTTCGAAAGCAAGATGGAAACTTCTTGGACGTAATTTGCGAGTGGATGCCCAACTAACAAAGCTATGGAACTTTACTTTGAAAAGACTGACATCAAAAAGATCAGCGGTCATCCTAGAGCCACCATAGTCACAACGCTGGACCGAGACATTCAAAGAACAAGGAAGAAAGATCCCAATTTTCCTTTGGAGAAGTTTACAATCAAGGAAGATCTGCAACGAATCCTCAAACTCGCAGGGGACAGAGAAGGCTGTCAAAATATTGTCGAATCAGTATAGAATGTCACTGAAGATGAGAGAACATTTTAATTCATAACCTGAAATCGAAACAATTTTTATGATGATGATAATGATGATAACAAAACTAAAACCGTTAATTTTGGAAAGAGAAAAATTTCACTGAAATATACTTGAAAATGTCCAAGTATTTATCTAAGATCAAGAAAATACGAACATTAAGTAAAAACATCACAATATATAGAAAAAATGAATATTTCAGCGAAAAAGATATGGTTTACGATAACGCTATCTTTTTCTATACATGTCTAAATTTAAAAAAAAAACGTGAAAATTTAACTTAAATATGTTTGAAAATATCGAAATTTTCATCAGAAATAATAAAAAAAAACACGAACTTTAAACAAAATGGCCACCATATATAGAAAAATGAAAGCGACAGTTTCGACTGATGCTAGGAAGATAGAAATTTAACGGACACATTCTTTCCTCCATTTCTATTTAAAGTAGGTACCACCACTACCTTGATAAAAAAAATGAGCATATATCGTAAAAATGCCCGAAATTTAATAAACACAAAGTTTTATCATCAAAATACATTATGTTGTTATTAAGATGAAAGACTAAAGGAATCTTTTTTATTATCAAATTTTATTTCTTGGTCCTTTAGAGAACATTTGAAATTTTGGTAAAATATGTTGTTTTTTCCTGTGTCAGCATGATGGCACTAACGACACTAAGTTTTCTTATACTAATCTTTAGATTAGTATAAGAAAATTTAGTGTCTTTTTTGCGGTGAAAAACATAAATTTGGAAATTCTTGCAAAAATCAAATAATTGTCAGATTTTAATGAAACTTTCAGAGCTTAATGCCACAGGAATTAAATTATTTTAGAGTCGTTTTGTTTGTAGAAAATGTTGTTAAAAACATGGTATTTACATCTGTTACCCTCCCACAGTCAAATTTATGAATTTTCAAGAAATGCATTTTTTAAAATGCAAAATCTTTCTTGAAACTTTTATTTTAGTTCTAATTTCAAGCTAATAGATTAAATTTAATATTTCCAATAAGTAATTTACTCTGATTAAAAACTAATCTAAATTGATATGAAGGGTTTTTTTAATCACAAAATTTTAGCGCCATTTTTAGCCATCTTTCAACAGTAACAGCTCCTGTATAGACACTGCGCAATAAAAATAATGTCTATTATTTGGGATAAGATAGTTTACTCGATATTATTAACTTTCAACATAATGAGTCTTTTTCTTTCTTTAATTCTTTCTTTATAATTGTACATTATATAATCCCTAAAGCTTAATGTCAGTAGCCACACCCTCGTTATGAATAGAACATTTTAATAATTTAATCATGACCTCCTTGAATCCCAAAGTTCTGTGACAGTAAAATAACTTCAACAGCTTAAGTTTTCATATTTGTTTCTCCATGAGAAAGTTAAATATTAAAAAAGAGGCCGTTCAACACCTGATATTCAAATATCTCGGATAGGAATAAGAGGTATATTATTAGCTTTAATTTTGAATGGTACCAAGAGAAAAGTTGGCTTTGCAGGTGTAAATTGAAAAATGCATTGTTTTATTTTCCTGTGTTTACTGTTCGGAGGTGATGTAAGGGGGAACAAAAGACGGTCTTAGAAAAATAATCAAAATGTAGGTGTCGTCTGTTAAAACTGTCTAGCTTCTGCTCTTCTTTCTTTGTAATGCCCCAAGTTCGATAGTTTCTCAGTATGTAAGGTCTTAAATAAGCAGCCATTACCTAGTCCGGCGTCTTGGTTATATGAAGAGAAAAAAAAAGAACGCCTTCAACAATCAAAAAAACATTCGGAAACGTTAAACACATAGGAGCTTCAGCCAAAGCAAATCGGTGATTTGTAATAGTAAGAATTAAAAAAAAAAAGGTGATTTTTTTTTGGGGGGTACGTTAAATTCACACATTTTGTCATTATGTTTATGTTGTAGGGATGCTAAGTAAATATTTCATTTATTATATTTACATATAATTTTATTTTTAAAATATGCTGATAATACATTCTGGATGGGGTTTGAGCAGAGGGAAATATTAAAATCATTTTTATAATACTGGTGTTTATTTGATACACAATATATTTATTTTATTAAATTGTGGAATGTCCATCTAATAACTAATTTCTGATTTAAAAATATTAAGATTTGTACATTATTGAATTCTCTACTTTCTCAGTATGCAAGGTCTTAAATAAGCGGCCATTACTTACTCCGGCTTCTTGGTTATATGAAGAGAAAAAAAAAGAACGACTTCAACAATCAAAAAAAAAAAAAACAGTCGGAAACGCTGAACACATAAAAGCTTCAGCCAAAGTAAATCGGTGATTTTCATAGCAAGAATTAGAAAAAAAAAGGTGATTTGAATATTCCTGATACTTTCTGTAAACTATCGAACCACTTTTAATATGATCGTTTTTCATGCCTCGTGCAGTCAAAGCTGGGATCGCTAGGATAAGACCGCAAGGGGTTTACTTTGAAATGGTTTAAGTTGCCACTGCCATAGGTAGGATGACTGATCAGATTTTGTAATCATTAATGTTGAGATCGCCTTTTGAAAATTATTCCTGTTTTCCAAAGAGATATCTTTTCATGTAAATTTAATAAAATATTTTCGTGGATTTACGTTTTAGACAGACGCTTTCGACATAAATTAATACTGAGTTGGAAAATATAATGAGCAGCTCAAAGTAAAATCATTCAGTCATATTTGTTTGTTTTGTTTTGTTGGTGGTGGTGTTGATAACGCTTTGTTTTCGATTCAGCTGTCGTTCCTATTGTATAATGAAAAAGATACATTGATATGCATTGTTTTGATTTATGTGTTTCCTGTTCGCAGGTGATGTAACGGGGACAAAAGACGGTTTTAGAAATATAAACAAAATGAAAGACAAACTGTAAAACGTGTGAAATCAAAGAAGCAGATTGAAAAATGTGGTTTCCCTGTCAGTTTTAGCAATCGTAAATACTGAGGGGAAAATTAGTGAGGTATACAGACTTTCAGTCAATGAACATAATATGGAGGTTAAAAAGAACCATTAATTTTAATTAATTTTAATTCAGAACCATTAATTTTAATTAATTTTAATTCAGAGCCATTAATTTTAATCAATTTTAATTCAGAACCATGAATTTTAATTAATTTTAATTCAGAACCATTAATTAAGTTTACCCATTAATTTTAATTAAGAACCATTAATTTTTATCTAAAATAATAGGCTGTATTCCATTTTAAGAAAACTTTGAAACTCCCTTAATCGGGCATGATGGGAAAAGATTATCCTTTAAATCCAGGGGTATCTAGTGGATTAATAGATTTTGCAGCTAAATTAGATCTAGATTTGAAGAATCACTTAGAAGCCAGTGCCGTTTTCAAGCTGCGTCTAAGACCATTCAAGATGAGATACTTGACTGCCCGTTGCAAATGTAACCCGAGGAGTTAAGGGTAGAAATTAGGGAAGCCTCTTTTGTAGATGGCATGGCTGTTGGCACAACAGATGTTTCGGAACACTTTCAAATAATTTATTATCACATTGCTCTGTAACTTATACTGAGCTCTCATTCGATTAATGCCCTCCTTGGGAATTTTCCCTAACAAATCGAAATTGGTATTATATATATATATATTCTGTTTATACGTTATTTTTTTGTACAGATACAAATATTTTAAGTGAATGCTCTCTTTATAATAAACAGTATTAACAAGATTTACCGGCCTAGAAATTTCATATAAAATATGTCTCCTCCGATAGGAGTCGATCCTGTATCCTACACGAAACCGTCATATAGTCCGACGTGTTATACGATTTAGCTACAAAGGAAGCGCCTGGTTAGCAAGGTCGAATTACTGTTTTCAAACTAAAAGTTTCCTATGATTTCTCTCGAATGATCATATCTGCTCCAAGGGTATCTTAACGTAAGCAAATGACAAAATCTTACTTATTATAAAACGCAGACTATGTGTGTGTGTGTCTGTACGTTTATATATTGGATCGGATTTCCTACATTTTTCAACCGATTTCAACAAAACTTGACAGGACAGCGTAAAATTACCTTGCGGTGGCTCTGATAGCGCCAAAAATTAGAAAAACACAATTGTTTTTGCACGAAATCAATTTGAAAACACGATTAAGAGGCATTAATGAAAGGGGGACAACATATCGAGTTATACTTATTAATATCGTGTTATCGAGTTATACTTATTAATATCGTGTTATCGAGTTATACTTATTATAAAACCCAGGTTGTTTGTGTGTGTGTGTTCGTTTATATATGGGATCGGATTTCCTACATTTTTCAACTGTTTTCAACAAAACCTCATTTTTTTTTTTGGCAGGTAGTGTTTCTTATTGTCTTGCACATTTTTTTCTTTATTTTTACATTCAGAATGCTTTAAAAATTCCATTTACAAGACAATTGTTTATAATAAAATTCTATTCAATCAGTAGATTCATAACGATTGAAAACAATGATTTTTGTTTGAGTTTGGGTTTGAACAATTCAAAAAAAAAATAAAAAAAACTAATTAAGACATGCGTGTCCGTCAACCTTAAACAATCATCTTTGTCAATTTTATTTTCAGTCTTTATGATGGTCGATACTTGATCTATCTCTTCTATTGTTACATCCCCAGGCAACGCCGGGCTCTACTGCTAGTATATTATAAAATGGACTATATATATATATATATATATATATATATATATATATATATGTCTTTGAATGTAACTGAGATATTGATACAAATTATTAACCCTTACGCCCCTTTTCTTTAAACAATTGCTCTAGCCGTTACCATAGTAATTTTAATTTCAATAATGAATATGCTTATAAAACGCGTAAATTTCAGGAATAAGTTATTCAAAAAAAAAAAAAAATCGCTTAAAGATGGAACAGAGCTTAATACTTTAGTTCAACTTAATTCAATTAATTATATTGAAGTGATCGGCTCTTGTTTTGAAACATGAGAACTCTTATGTAGCGTGTTGGAATCATATTTTTAAATAAATAATTATATTTATGCCCTACTTTTGTATCGAGCACTATTTTTTTTTTTAAATAATAACAAAAATACTAAAGAACTTTGGATTATTTACCTAACGAGTTCTTTCCTATTTTCTATATATTTACACACACACACACACACACACACACACACATATACATATATATATATATATATATATATATATATATATATATACACATATTCACATATATATTGATCCTGTACTAGACATACTTTTTTGGGATACCTTTTGAATGATTATATATATATAGATAGATAGATAGATGGATAGATAAATATTTGTTTAGATGAACATGTATATATGGATGAATACAAATTTTAAATATATGTGTTTTGTGCACATATGCTAATAATTTCTATGTGTGTATTATATATTTAGCAATATGTATTTATATATATATATGTTACATTACATATGTATACATGTAATATGGAATAACATCCTATATATATATATGTTATATTGTGTATGTGTGTATATGTGTATGTGTTTTGCGTAATATAGATAGTGTTTAATATTCAAATTTTTTTTTTTAATATGTTTAGGTTAAATTTTTAAAAAGTAGGTGAGGCAAAAATAAAACATCTTGGTCCAATCCATTTTTGATTTCAACAATAATATTATAAAGGCTGGTGTTTAGATTTTAGTTTTAGTAACCTGTGTTTATCTCACTTATGTTTCTTTATACAAAATAAAATAATGCTAAGTTTTCAAACAAAAAATTAGAGAACATAAAAAAATATTTAAAAATTTACTGTTTAAAGCTTTAAACTATTGCAGACACTTGTAACATAATGTATAACAAAACAAGAAGAAATTCATAGTTAATACTTCTGTTATTTTTTAATTTTTAATTTAATTTCAAAATCGGTTATTAATCTCTTCATCTGGGTTTCATTCCTATTTATCTGATATCAATAATGTCATTTAAAAATTTTATTTAACTCCTCTCTTTAAAACTTCTCCATGGTCGTTGTTTTTTAACCTGAGATGGAACAAATAGAATGGGTCAATTCTTTTTTTCCACGAAAAAGGAAAGTTGGATGTTTTGCTGCATTCAGGAACTTTTGTTTCCAGATCTACAAATCAACAGTTTCTCCCTAAAATTTTGGATTTTTATACTGCCATATATATTTTGGAATTTCTGTTTGAATTTCAGGTTCTTGATAGGCTCCAGATATATAATTGGCCCTGTATTCTATTTATCTTATACAAATTTTTGGAATATTAGTTTTTGCCTATCTTTGTATATTTTATAAATATATATAATATATATAATATATATATATTGGTTCCCAGATTTCATGAGTTCTAAAGCGCCCTACGAGGCTGGCATCTCACTCTCAACCTTTCACTGTTGAAACTATTTTTTTAAATGTAAATCTCAGAAAATGAACTAATCTAATAGCTTCATGTCTGCACTTCTCGTTGAAAAAATGGAACTCCTTTCCCTATTCCAGTTTCCCTGAGAGTTTATAACCTCCAGCTATTCAAATGTAATGTCAATCGACATCTCCAGTTGCCTTGATCTATCCACTATCCTTCTCCTCATCCTTTCTTCTATCATTCCTATCTGATCTTGCTCCAAATTTTCTGTAACCCCTTGCGTCCTAGTGGCTTCCTGTTTGTTTTGGGGTGAAAAATTTAAAAAAAAATATATATATATTATACATATATTTCCTTATATAATTTAGGATTTATGCTTTAAACCTTGAAGAGAGAGATAAATCTAGGGTGGTTAAAAAAAACTTTAGGTAATTAATTTATTTAAAAGAATTGAAAAAAAAATGTCTTCAAAGTGAAAGTTTTCAGCATCCTAACTTAGTGGGGTTAAGAAACCAAAGAAACCATGAATTTTACTAAAGGAAAAAAAAGAGGTTAAAACTTTTGGCCTAATAAATATCATGTATTTTAGAGAGAAACAGTTAAAAGTTAAATAAAATCTAGAAAACAAATTCCTTTTTTTAAAATTTAATCAATTGTGGATATTGAAAGGAATATATCAACTTGAAAATAAAAAATCAATAAGCCAAGGAATTTTTGGTGTTTTGGATTTTTTTTATTTCAAATTTCTCTACTAATGCCCTTTGGAAAGGCATATAATATATATATATATATATATATATAAGTATAAATAATATACAGTATAATATGGATCTTAAGCTTAATTGGCATCTACTATGGGTATGAGGAGGAACAACTATGAATTTCAATCCTTAAAAGTCATATAATATTTAATTTAAAATCAGACCACTTTAAGCCATTATAATAATTTACAGATATTCATTTTTAAAAGGAAAAATCATTGATGAGTCTTCCAAAAAAGACATGAAATTAAAAATAAATTATATTTTAAAAGAAAGAACTGCAACTTTTTAAATTTTTTTAAAATATAAAAGGGAATGTTAAATGAAAAAATCATTATTTATATATTTTGAAAATATATTTCTCAATTTAAATTTTGTCATAAATCTATATATCCAGCATTACCATTTTAAAAAAAGCTATTTTATTTAACATTTTTATTTTATTTAATTTTTTTTCTTTAATTTTCTGGAATGAGAAAATGAAGGAAATTATGGTTTTAAAAACGTTAAAATATATATATATATATATATATAAATTATATATATTTTTTATGATTCATTTTATAGATTACAAATATTTAAGAAAAATAAAATGCCAAAAAAAAAAAATCATGTTTAAACAATATTTTGAGAAAATCATATCCAGTTCACAAAACGAAATATCCATAAAAATTACCGTTACAACATAGCCTGAAGTTTTATGTGAATTATCTGCCAAAGAAAAAAGATTTCTCTCGAACGCTCATATTTCCTTTTTTGTAAAGTTGTCCATAATGGAATAACAGTGGTGTTGGCGGAACAGATCAAATGCTGTCATTCAAAAAAAGCAAAGAAAATGATCAACATCATCACGTTTTGATTTCCATTAACCAAAATCAAACACAGATGACATATTTGAAATTCTAGAACAATTAGATCCAATCCACCCACACCAAAATGGACAAAAAACATTAAACTCAGACATTTGATGATAATAAATGTTCAGCAAAAAAGACAAAAATGGAGGTTTGGTTTGGTTTGTTTTCCATATCAACCTCAATGGGTTATTTAATGCCAACAACATTTTTAGGTTATCCTACAAGATGTGAAATAGAATATATATTCTTTGGTTTAGATTCTTTGGTTTATTTTGTTTTCCGGCATATCAACTGTAACATCAACTAAAGATTTAATATGACAACAATTCTGTAGATTTTTTAATGGTTTGAATATGTATTCTTTTTTAGATTGGTTTGGTTTATTTTGTTTCCAGGCAAATAAACCTCAATCACCATTTATGACCGAGTCAATTGACCCATATATTCAACATTGAATAGAATATGTATTCTTTGGTTTAGATTGGTTTTTTTTTTGTTAACCACATATCATCCTCAATGGTTTATATTAATGCCTACAAGATTATATATTATTTACAAATATTTATGTTTTATAAATTTATTTGATGTTTTTTTTTTTCAGAAATTGCTTTGCTGGTATTTTTTTTCATTTTGCATTGTTGATAAATTTTTTGCCACCAAAAATATGTATATTCACATTGAAATAATGTATTTCTTATCCAATTTTGAAGATAAGTAAATAAACCTGATAATTTAAAAATGTATAGCTGGGAAATACAAAGTTTTTAAATGTACATGACCCCAGTTTGGCAAGATTCATGGATATAATCTCACTATTTAGTTCTAACAGAAGACCTTGATATGTGGACCTATAAATGTTTATAAACATATCTCAAAACCTATCTAGAGTTGGATTGAATGTGATTTATCATCAGACTATTACAATGTTGGATTTTTATTTTATTATCATACCCTGGAGCCATTGTGCACTTTATTGTCATTCATCAGCGGGTTTTGTTTATCTGTATACCCAGGAGGTAATTTGAACTTAACCCTTTATTTAATCTATGAGGATAGATTGTTCTTGTTCCCTGGACGTACATGTAATTTATCGTCTTTTTCAGGATTTACATATTGTTTATCGCCCTATTTCCAATGTGCGGAAATAGTTTACTACCAAAACCCAGGACACGAATGAGTTACGTCTTACTCTGGACGCAAACTTTATTCCATTAAATAACCCAGGACGCTTTATACTGAAATTCACCCAAAATCCTGTTACCAAGGACTACAAGATAGAAGTTACTTTTAAAATAGTAATGATGTTTGAGGTGTATTATAAATGAAAGACGCGGAGTTGATTTTGAATGGAGTCTTAACATAAAATTTTAATGTTAAATGCCCTGGACATTATAACAAGCTTATCCTCATTTCTGGGCAATGGAAATTATATTTTTTATAGTATTTTAAGGACATGAATGTAGTTTATCGTCATTGAAATTGGACGCGGATTGTTTATCGTCTCGAACAAGTGTAACGGATGAGCTTATCGTCATTATGGACGCGAACTTAATGATAATCGTCATACCATGGACATTATCTTATGTCCTCTGTCTTGTAAAATGTCATCAGAAACCCTATAAAATGTTTATCGTCTTTAAAGGACACGGATGTAGTTTTCATACCCTAAAGGATTTTGCTTTATCGTCAAGAAACGGATGTAGTTTATCGTGAATTGATATGTAGTTTAGTCATATTCAAACATTCTTGAGATGTCAGAAATTCCAAACTATGATTTGGATTTATTTTTGCAAGTAAAATTTTTACAAAGTTGTTTTGTTTTAACATAACCATGAACACAAAGTATAATTGGCATTTGAAATCTTTAAAAAGCAATAAATGAAATTCAGTCAGAAATTAAGCAGATCAAACCATTGTAAAAATCTTAAATTTTGCAATATTTTAATGATGATAATTTATTTAATAGGATCGTTTTTATTAGATTATATAAATCAAAGCATGAGAAATTGACAATGAAAAAAAAACAAATAAAAAATATTTAAAGTCAATGAATATATAACAGATTTAAAAAAAAAAAATATATAAAAAAATAATTTTATCTGTTATTTTATTAAAAAAGACACTTTTCCATCATATGTTTTGATATGTATTCTATACAATCCCATTTTTTTTGTTAAGCAATTAGTACAGTGGTTTTTTTAACTCACATGTGTATACATGTTTCGTGTTATAATGTGTGTAATTCGGCCATGACGAAGGCCATTAAATAAAAAATTAAAAAAATTACATATGCAGACCCCTGTCAACCTAAAATATTTAAAACCATAATGAAAATAAACATTGAGAAATCAGAAAAAAAAAAAGAAAATCTAAAATTAAAAAAGGACTAACAAAAATTACAACAGAAAAGGAACGTCAAAATACTTCAAAAAGTGAAAAAAAAATCAACCGAAGTGAAATGAATGAAATTATGAAATGTAGGTTTGAAACTGTTATTGAAAATTGTTCCACAAACGAACCACACACACACACATCAAACAATTGAAGCACATATACCCATACATACGAGTACAAAAGTTGCAAACATATACACTTTACGTACGTCCACATGCGGTATCATCCAGATATTCATGAGGTATGTATGTATAATGGCGTATGTTTAACTGTCTTTAGATTTCTGCTACCTCGCATGTCAGTCCTCCCTGGCCTCTTTCACTTTATCGTTTTTTTTCGATTCTGTTATCTTTTAATGTAGCCAAGGGTCATATTAAATATGTATCCATTATTTGACATGTGTATAGGCAACGCAATTTGTGTAAAATAAGTCTCATGAAAGATAACTGGCAGATAGTCTAATTTTTTAGTGCACTCAGATTTTGTAGACATTCTATGGAAAATGACATTTAACAAATTTCATTTGAATTTTCGTTATCATTGGTTAAAAATAGAGTCATTATTAATGGGCTCAATATTGGCCGGTCAAAATGCCTTTTTGTCAGGGAAATTTTTGTGGCCGTAGATTGCTGATTCTTGAATTAGAATTGCGAATTTTCACTGGAGAGGATTTCACTATGATTTCAAGAATGATCTCACAACAGAATAGATCTATTTCTTTCCATATGAACTAATATCTCAAACAGAGCATGGGTTCAAGAAAATCTTATAATTGAACCAACATTCATTGGACAGTACCTCAATTTCAACTCCCACCATTCATATTGCAAAGAAATTCGTCTGCTGAATTTTACAACACTGAAAAAAATCTAGAAAGTGGCGACCAAGAGACGTTAGATAAAGAATTGGAAAATAATTAAGTAGTGCCCTACAACGTAACAACTACTCTGGGTACATGGCAGCAGCCTCCAAAACCTGGGATAGGCGGGTACAAGAGGAAAAGGAGGACAACAACAACACTCAGAAAACAGTCTGCCTTGCCTTATGTGAAGGGGTTATCAAAAAATACAAAGGATCTGCGGTCCATATAACATCAGGGAAACCTTCAAAAGTTTGACAACACTTCACAGATATCTCTCTCGAGTGAGACCCCCGCATAGAGGAGAACATGACTAAAGACTGAAAATACGCTTAATGCAGCTGCAGAAATAAATATAAAGGGAAGACAGGTTGCCCCCTTAAGGTAAGGCTTCAAGAACACCAGAAAGCTGTAACACGAGGGGAAGTGGAAAAATCAGGCATGGCTGACCACATATGGAGAGAGAAGGGAGATTACCGCCCCCTGTGGGATCAGGTTGAGATGATAGACAAGGAACACCATTGGAAAATTCGTAAACTTAAGGAATCAGCACATATGCTAGGCCAGAAAAATCTCCTGAGCCGACCAAGCGTAGGAATGAATACAATATGGGAACCAGTAATAAGGAGTGCCAGAGAAAAGCGATAATAACAGCAAAAAAGGCAATATGAGCTTTGGTAAAAACATGAAATGATAACAGCAAAAATCGAAACGTTGTAATAAATATGGCGACAAAGATGAGGATAATAGTCCGAATAATGTAAATAGTGAAAATAATTTAGTTTAGTTTGGTTTATTTGTGTTGTTTTACGGTTTATCAACCTGAATGGATTATTTAACGCCGACAAGATTTTTATTGCTGCTAATATTTTTTTTTTCAAAAACTTATTGCTGGTAATATTTCTTTCTTCAAAAATGTATTGCTGGCAATAATCTTTCCTCAAAATATTTATTGCTGGTATTAAAACCTATTTTTACACTTTCATAATGTTTTGACCACAATTTGGGAGTTAATTATTTGCCCATAGCTGGGACCCTGACCTGGGAACACCAGCAATTAAGAGGTGGTTCCACGATCCTCAAAACCTCCTAATCAAAGGCCTTGTTGTAGGATGTAGTTTATCGTCTTACCCAGGACGCGGATGTTGTTTAACGTCATACCTAGGACAAAAAATATTCTAGATGGTGTTCTTAGTGAAGTTACGAAACTGATAAAAATCCTCTTGAAAATTCCTGTGAATATATCAAAGCTAGAACGCTGTTTTTCAACACTAGAAAGAATAAAAACTTTTCTAAGGTACCCTATGAATTCTGAAAGACTAAATACACTTACGGTGCCTTCAACAGAGGAAGATTTCTCCAACAGTTATCCAATGATCAAGGAGAAAATTATTAATCTTTTCTTTGAAAGTCAAACAAAAAAAATGGATTTCATTTTTAAATGAATGAATCAAGCTTGAACTGTAACAATTTAGAAGTAGGTAAAAATATTTTTTCCGTTTAGGATTTTATCAAGTTTATTTATAAATTTTCTTAAAAATAATTTTTTTCGTTTTAAATAATTTAAAACAATTTAAAAGTTCATACAAAGCATTTTTGATTTATTTGAGATGATCTCTTATAACATGTCTCTAATTTATATTTAGGTTGCATTTATTTTCAGGTTATCTTGTTGAATTTGAATAATTTTTTTATTGCATATAATCCATTTTTTGTACATAATTTCTACGTTAAAATTTGTATATTATATGAATACAACCTTAAAAACTGAGATGTAATAGAAAAGGCATGGTGGATTTTTTTATATAGGCACTGTTGAATTGTATCCACCACCATTTTTACTCTATACTATTGTTAATATTCAATCTAATGAATTTTTTTTCTTTCTTTAATACTTTCTTGCCATCCAGGAATCAAGGAGAAAGTTATTAACCTTTTCTTTGAAAGTCAAACTAGAAGAATGGATTTCATTTTTAAATGAATGGATCAAGATTGAATTGTAACCTTTTACAAGTAATTAAAAAATAATTTTTTGCTTAGGATTTTATAAAGTTTATTTATAAATTTACTTTTTATGTGTTTGTTTCATTTTACATAATATTAAAACAATGGCTAAAAATTTGTTGAAGCGTCAACCAGAAATTTTAGTCACGTACCGCCACTGCACAATGTAATTCTTTTTTTTTTTTAAAATCTTCCAAAAAATAAAATATACTTTTCTGAAACTTTATTTTATTAAGATTAACCTATTTAAAGTTTAATTAATCTGATTTGAAACAAATATTTCTTGATTTTTAGTTCAACATATCGCAGAAAAAAGACAAAACATTTTTAACACGGAGGTGGGTGATTTTGAGGTTTTGACAATTTTCTCGAAAGACTCAAGTTTGGAAATGTTTTCTAAGAGGGATATAACTGCAACATTTAATTGAATAAACGTGAACATTTTTTTTTATATATATATATATATATATATATATATATATATATATTTTAAATTTTTTAAATACATAGTTTTTAAAAATTATCAAAATATTATAAGCAATTTTTCTAATAATT
This sequence comes from Acanthosepion pharaonis, assembly GCA_903632075.3. Taxonomy (NCBI): domain Eukaryota; kingdom Metazoa; phylum Mollusca; class Cephalopoda; order Sepiida; family Sepiidae; genus Acanthosepion; species Acanthosepion pharaonis. The sequence goes on from CAHIKZ030002365.1 coordinate 222,490, forward strand.
TTATTAAATTTTAATTACTTTGGTTTTTATAAAAAAACTTTCGAAGACGCTTTTTTGAGGAAATGTTAAAAAATTACCAATAAATTTGAACTTTACAATCTTATTATTTTTAGTAATGTCACGTTTGGGCATTCGTATTTACAAAAATTGACATATTTATACGCATAAAAATATCTTAAAAATGAAGCAATTAAGAACAAGAATTTAAAATTTATTATTAAAATACTTTTCGTTAATAACAATAAATTGCTACGGTAAACAATAGTAAATGCTTCAATGCTTTCATTTTTGTTATTATAAGTAACTGTATAGTTATTTTATTAAAAATCAAACATTTTATATATATATATATATATATATATATATATATATATATATATATATTTTACAATTTGGTCAATAAAAAAATATATATATAATGGAGAAAATATTGTTTTTGTCTCTAGTTTTCATACCTTTTTGTTTTTACTTTTTAACAAATTTGGCCACAATCGTGTTAAAGGCATTATTTTTAAGTTGTTATTTAAGATAAGAGCTGGATGGATCCATACTTCTCCATTTTTGGTCAGTTTGAGATTTTTATTGGTTCCTGGAGATGGATTTTTCTCCTTTAAATTCAACAAATGTGTGTTATTTGGTTTTTAATGAGTGAGAGAATGAAAAAAAATTTTAAACAAACTAAAAAAAATTAAAATGATAAAATTATAATTTAATAAACTGTGTGCAAATTGTCTTTTTTTATATTTACTTAAGGCCTTCAATTTGCCAAAAAAGCCTAGTCTTCTAAATCAAAAAAAAACATAAAAATCATATATTTATATATATATATATATATATATATATATATATATATAAAAATTTATAATATATATATATATATATATATAAAAAAATAAATGAAATTTTATATATATATATATATATATATATTGATTTTTTTAAATATTATATATATATATAAAACAAATTTTTCAATATATAAAATATATATATATATATATATAGTTATAAATATTCTAAATATATATATATATATATATATATATATATTATAAATTTTGACAAAAGGAAATTCGAATCTGTATCCTATAAGGATTGAAATTTGATACCTTGATTTGCCTTATTGATTTGGCTGTAAAAAGGAGCGTTCGGTTAGCAAGGTTATTTTACTGTATTTTAAACTTAAATCTTCCATGAATTTCTAGTACATTCACATTTAAGTTTTTTACGCATCCAAATTAAACAAATGACGTCAGACATTATAAAATGGACAAAGTCCGACAATTATTTTAAGACATTTTTATGTTTATACATTTTTTTATAAATACAAATATTTAATATAAATGTCTGTTGAATAATATTTTAGAAACATTTTTTTTTAATCTGAATTTGAAATTTTCATGAAAAAAAAAATAAAAAATTCAAGTTAAAAATACGGAACCGTATTCAAATTACGTTCTTTTAAAAAGATAAAAAGGGGATCGTTCGGGTTTTAAATGTGAATTTATTACTTTTAAAATTATATGAAGGTGAATTGTTTAGGATACAGGTTCGATTCCTGTCGGAGGACGAATATTCAGAAAAAAATTTTATCGGACATATCTAAATATTTTTAAGATTTTTTTAAATTTTTATTTAAAAAAAAAATATATATTATATATATATATATATAAATATATATTTACATTCTATAAATATATGAATATATAATATATATATATATATATATATATATATATGCCCGGTACTTATTAAGAAAGCGCTCAATATCAGATTTTTAATTAAATATATATATATATATATATATATATATATAATATATGAAATACAAATGAAAAAAGAAAAAAAGAATTTTTTTTTTTACAGTTCTCTGGTTTTTACTTTTTTACAAAAAAGATTGCTGAATACAAAACGCTTTAGAATAATATTTTAATGATATTTTTATTAAATACGGTTTCCATTGCAACACGGAAAACACTGTTTTCATTTTGATGAAAATCATTTTTATTTTTGAAAACAGAAAACAATATGTTTTTTTATTAAAGAGTTAAGATGGAGGTGGATTCAAAAATTTAAAATTTATTTGGGCATGTCTCATTTAACTAAAAAAAGAAAGGTCAAAGCTAAATCAGAAAAAGTTAAAAATATAGGTTATTTAACAAAAATCATATATATATCGGGTTCCTTTCTATATTAAGACTTAAAAATACACTGCCAGTTAAGATTATACATCATTTTATGAAGAAATATATAAAGTGATTTTCCAAGCGTAGTTTAGATGTTTATAATAAGCCGATTTTAGGGGGCATTTAGTGAGGATCGAAACTTATTTGAGTCGTAAATGTTTTAAGAGACAAACTATTTTTTTATTAATGTTACACTGCCTTGAGGTGCCCTTTGGGAATAAAATATATTTGTAAAAATAGGTTAATTTTTTTTTGAAAATTACATATATTAATTATATATATATTTTAAAAATTTATTTGATTAAATGTTATTTTTTAATAGATATTCATATCATAGTAGATGTTCTGTTTTTATTTATTTACTTATTTATTTAAACAGTATTTTTATCTATTTTAATCTATGGACCTGAATATTCGAGAAAAAAGCAAGGAAAAGCACTATTTGGGCTTTGGTTAATCAGAAGGTCAAAACTTGGCCAACATCATGATAATTTTCCTAACAAAATTTCTTGAATGTGTCAGATTTAATCCATTTGGAATACACACACACACACATATATATATATATATATATATATATATATATATATATATATATATATATCATTTAATGATATTCAAAGATAAATATATGGATTTTAACAATAGGTTAAATTTTAAAAAAATTATTAATTCATATACTTTAGAACTATCTTAAAGTGGCCTCTGGTATGATTAAATCATTTTTATATAATTTTGAACCTAAAATACAATTCTTATTTTATTCAATAAGTTAATATATGGCAATTTTAAAATTAACAAAAAATCAAGGAATTAAATCAATATTACATGTACCATTATATATATTAAAATAATGGATATATAATTGTAATACATACATTTTTTATAAAAAAAATAACTATATTTTAACGTGAACATTTTACAATATCTACGTATGGCGGTAAGTTCATTTCGCTGATTTAATAGATCATTATTTATATCCAAAACTTAATTATGTGAAGTCTTTTTTCAAACAAAACGCAGGTTATATGGGTCATTTACTGACTTACGATTTCTATTTTTTTTTAAATATTTTCTATTTTACTGTGTTTTTTTATTAATTTCTTAAATGTATAATCTTAACTGGAAGTATATTTTCAAATCTTAATAAGAAAGTTCCCCGAGATATGTATGAATACCCAGCAACACTTAACCTATATTTTAACTTTTCTGATTTTTTTGACCTTTCTTTTCATTAGTTAAATGAGAAAAATTAAATTTTAAAATTTGGATACCCCTCCATCTTAACTTTTTAAACAAACATATTGTTTCTATTTTCAAATGTAAATGATTTTTTCCTCAAAATGATATTCAAACATTACCTGATGGCGAGATAAAAAGTTTTTTAATAAAAATATCATTAAAATATTATTCTCTGCGTTTGTATTGAGCTATTTTTTAAAAAAGTAAATGCCAGAGAAATATGAATTCTAATTCTGTTCGTTCTTTCTCTTCACTTGTATGTATATATATATATATATATATATATATATATATATAAGTAAACGCTCCGTTTATAATAAACAGTATTAAACAACATTTACCGGCCTGAATGTTCGGAAATTTAAAAAAATATTCCTCTTCCGAAAGGATTCGAACTTGCATCCTATACGGAACCGTCAAAATAGCGTTTTAAAACAATAAATTGACCTTGCTACTTTTGAACGATCCAAGTACAAAATTGGTTGAAAAGGACTATGAATTTTTCCAATAATACTACCCCAGATCATTATGTTTTTTCCACCGTTTTTTTGGCGTCTCAAACGCTGATGGCGATTCTGTAATTCATTACCCAGCCTTTGCACCATCTATCTGACCCATCAAGTGTTGCTCGAATTTCGTCTGTGAACAAAACTTTAGAGAAGTCAATCTTCATATTGTCTTCGGCCCATTTCAATCGATTTTGAATGTGATTTCTCGTCAACGGAGGCTTCGATACAGGTTTGACTGTTGTTGCTATTTCCCTCAGATATTGACACCGAGTACTTTTTAAACACAGTAGGATCCCCAATGCGACTGAAAAGCTTTGACTGGTAAGTCCAGGGTTCTTCGTGGCCTCTCGTTTAAGTCGTGACATGAGACGACGTGAAATAACCCTCGGCTTGCCTTTATCTATCCTTTGCGTACTTCTGTAGGGTTTTTTTTTTTCACCGTTTGATGACACCTCCTTCATTTTAGAAATTTCTAGCGTAGATTTTACCTTTTGAGAGTTCTGGGGTGATAATTTTCTTTTCAGCATTACTTAAACTGATTTTACGGCCCATTTAACATTTATAATATATATAAAACGAGTTAATCAAAATAATTTGGCATGCAGAATTGTTTATTTGCTTTAACAATTATATATAAATTATTTTTTAAATGGTTGATTATTTTTATTAAAATATTATGATATGAATGTTTTTTTGTAATGTCAACGAATACTGTTTTCACTTTTGTAATGCTCGTTGTAGTAGAGACTTTGTAATCGCAGATACAACTATAGTAACGCCGTTGAACAATACTGGTGTCAGACGCCTTCGAATAACACTCGCACTAATAGTACTTGCTCGATAATACTCGCTCGAATAGTAATCCGTATAGTGATCCGAATAACTAGAAATAGAGTATTAATAGAGGATAGACTAGAAATAGCGGATCCGTATAGTAATAGAGGATAGACTAGAAATGGTGATCCGAATAGTAATAGAGAGGATAGACTAGAAAACGATTGATCATTTAGACGTCTTTTAAATTTACTTCCTATATATGCGTTTCCTCTATGGTCACGTGGTCTACTTAATTCAATAATGGGATCGCCTGTGTTTGCTCACTGGCGATCTATGTTCAAACTCAAGTGTCGGCAGCGTGCTTTTTATTCTATAGAACAATTTTGAATTATGCGTCAATTTGTTTATCCAAATATTTTCTTTGAAAATTTTGAATATATTAATATTGAAACATAAATATATATAACTTCAAAATAGTTACCAATTTTTAATTGACCTCATTTGTTTTTTAAAACTGCGCACGCACGCACATATATTGGTTTTACGGCGTAGTTTAATTTAAAAGCCGAAATATATGGGACACACAATGGGGATCTAAAATCAGTATTCAGTCGTAACTATATTCTTACTAACGATTATTTGCTTATCACATATGTTGAATTTTAAAATTTACATTTTAAGTATTTAAATTAAATATTTGATTATATTTAGCATTTATTAATTGTTTCATTTTATTTAATATTAGATTATTTTTTCTCAAAAAGTTATATAGGTATTAATTCCTTTTTTTAGTTCGTTTGTTGTTTTTTTTTTTGATAAAGTCATTTTCATCGAATGTTTCTGAAAAAATAAAAGGATAAGGGTTAGTCCATGCTTTTTATGAAGGGGTTAAATTCTTAGGTGTTTATTATGTGGGTTTGTTTGGTCTTGATTTTTTTTTATATATATATATATATATATATATTATTTGTATTTAGGAATTAATTTTAATGTATAATTTGATTTTTATAAAAATGGTTTTTATCGGGAATCATGGGAGGAATCAAGAGATTCAATAATAATTTTTTCAAAAAAAATCAGTCAACACAAAAGGAATGGTCTTACCAGGAATATACAAAAGACTATATTTAAATATACTTTACACTTTCTTGTTGATTTACAATTTTTTTATAAAAATAATTTTTTGTTGCATTATTATTCCATTTTAATCAATTTCAACAAATATATGTGTGTGTGTGCTCAAAAAATATGTGTTTTTATTTCGAAAATGATTTTACCATTTAAATTGAACAGAGGAAAAAATGGTTAGCAAGGTCGATTTTATGAATTTTAAACTACAAACTTATAATAATTTCCTCGAACATCTATATCTGCTAGAATATCAGTAAATAGTTATTGTGAAAACATATAAGTTACTTTTTAATAAATCCAGGATATATTAAAATTTATTTTTTAAAACGCCTGTTATAAGAACGTAGTTTCGACTATTAGAGTTATTATTAAAACAATGTGTTGTCTATAAATTTTCTAGCAAGGTTTGATTTTTATTAAATTTTCATCCTGGAATAAATTTTTAAAAATACGAACCTTTTAATTAAAATTAAATTAAAATTAATGGAAAAAATATTTAGTTTAAACTGACGTCAGGATCATATGGCTTTATATAGGCTCACAATGTCGTGTGGTGTTAAAAAGTGATCAAAAAATTTAAATGAATACAAAAACCAAACTTTTAAATGTATCATAAATCAAATAAATGATTTATCCTATGCGAATTTTTGTATTAATGATGAATTTTATGCATAAAATTATTTGTCATATGTATTTAAATGATCAATATCACATGCATTTATTAAAGATTTTTTTGTATATATATATATATATATTAAATAGTGATTTGTCAAAATCTTTAATTTTTTTATATCTAAAAAATATAAAGTTTAACCAATCAAAGCCGCAGAACATTGTATAACGGAAATTAAAGGTGGCTATTTTTTTTCCCCTACTTGGAATGATCAGAGCCAACTTGTCAGGCGAACATGACAGACGAAAGAACGACGCTCTGCTACTTTGCTGCGATATCCTTGAACTGCGAACCTGAACTACTTTCCTACTGGATCGAAATGTTCAACTGAAAAAAATTCTATACTCGAAGACGACCGTTTTGAAAATAACATTTTGATCATTTTGTAATACGCATTTTAACAGTAATTTAAAATAGTTTTTAAAAATTTTAGAAGGCAAAAATTAACAAAATATTTTATCGGATAGGGATAAAAAATATTTAATTATAGATATAAAATATTCAGCTTCATGTTTGAAAACAGAAGGATATAAATCAATAATTTAACGCGCCTATTAATTAGCACTGCCCTGCTATTTCAACTCCTTGATTACACATATATGTGACAGAAATATATATATATATATATATACCGTTCAAAAAGTTTATATATTCAAAATTAACATGGGATAAACTTGGCAGAAATGAAAAAAAATGGAAAAGTTCTCTTGAAAAGTCATTGATTATAAAGAATGGAATCAATTGAAAAGTTTATTTGAGAAATTTTTGGCAATGAATGCAAAGAATCTGTTTGCACTAAAAAAAGGTTATTTTTAGGATATTTGATGTTGCTTTAGGAACATTAAACCTCTTGAAGATGGAACTCGGTTACAGGAAAGGACGTTAAATAGTAAATGTCAAAAGAATATATATATAAAGTTCTTATATGACTATCGACAAAGAAATTTCATGCGTTTGCAAAGGGAGGAACAATTTTGAACGGAATGGCAATTCTTTCGTTTGAAATTATATAATTACGTTTAACCAGTTAGATCGGCTTCAAAGGCAATTTTTTCCATCGAGCCTGGGCTATGGAAATACCCACATTAAAACCGGCCTTGTGCCATAATATATATACAATTTGGGTGAAATGATAAATACCGTAAGTTCTTGGGATGACTTCCGACGTCTGTAAACTCTCTGCGAAATCGGGAGGAACCCGGATTTGGCTTTGCCGAAGGGCAAGGTTTCGTTTGTAAAAAAAAGGGGCCTGATCCCGTCTAAAAAAGGTAGAAAAAGGCTATTTTTTTTGGCCGATATTAAAATCAAATCGGAAACTTTTAGATATTTGATATTAGAATCATTTTATTAATTTTAGATATTAGAAATGATAAATATTTAAAGTTCTGGGCTATTTTTGATTTTATTGAACTACTCAAATATATTTTTTGTTACCAACTTACCAAACCGAATAAACCCCATTTTATTGTTACATGTTATTTGGCGTTTGTCTTTATTAACCCCAAATTGTCTTTATTAACCCCAAATTGTCTTTATTAACCCCAAATTAACATCATAACAATTGATGAGAGCAAAATTTAATCGTAATTTTTTCTTTTCAAATTTTAACAAGAAAAAAAAAAAAAATAATGTCTCACTTTTTTAAAAACAGGTATTTTTAATTTTCACTTATTTGAAGTACAAAACAACTTTTGGGACCAATTTAAAAAATTACCCGGGGTTGCATCAAACTATTGAACTGTAGTGTATATATTGCCATCTTTTATGTTACTGAGACATTTGTTTATTTATTCTACCCTACAAAAAAAAAAAAAAAAAAAAAAATGAACTCATTCCTTTTAGAATAATGCAAAGTTACTGTCAAGGTTTTGAAACCTCAGTGCCAAGTACAGAATGGTTAAAAAAATAAAAAACCAAAAAAAAAAACAAAAACAGGAACTTATGAAGAATTTATATTACTTGAATAATTTCAAGAATATTAGCAATAAGATTTCAGAGGTGAATTAGTACAAAATTAACAGCCATAATAACACAAGCTCTAAATAAAACCATAAAAATCAACAGACATAATAATAAACAGACTAATAATTATTTTATTATGCCCAAAAAGCCTTGGGAGAAAGTTAAGTTTCATTGCCTTTTTATTGCTTTTATTTGTATTGTTACCTTTTGGGCCAATTTAAAAATTACCAGTGGTTAACTCAAACAGTTTAAAAAATTAAAAAATTAAAAAATTTGTAACCTGCCAGAAATACCATCACGTAATGGTAAATCATAATTGGCAATTGTATCTTCATCTACTTAATTTATTACAAATATGAGGCATGTATTATTTTTTTGAGCATTACGCCCCGAGCAAGGCGTGAAGCCACTAGGATGCAGGGGGGTTGCAGAAGATTTGGAACGAGAGCGGATAGTAGTGATAGAGGAAAGGATGAGGAGAAGGATAGTGGGTAGATCAAGGTAACTGGAGATGTCGATTGACATTACATTTAAATAGTTGGAGTTTATAGCTCTCAGGGAAACAGTAATAGGGAAGGGTGTTCCACAGGCGAGAGGTGCGAGGTATGAAGCTATTGGAATAGAAGAGACGGCTATATTTAAAAGTTTCTACAGTGTAAGGGTGAGAGCGGGATGCCAGCCTCGTAGGGCGCTTGAATTCGCGAAGTCTGGGAACCAGTGAAAGCAGCTCATCGGAGCAATTACTATGAAAGTATTTGTAGAAAAGACAGAGAGAGGCGACGGCGCGACTGTGAGAGAGTGACTGTAGACGAGATGTCAGATCAGGGTCAATTATATTACATATCCGTCTCTTGATCTTGTCAAGAACTCCGAGGTAAACAGAAGGTGCCCCAGACCATATATGGCAGCAATACTCCATGCAAGGGCGAATGTTTGATTTGTATATTTGAAGTATCGATATGTATGGAAAGTATTTCTGTCGCACCCTTTATGGGATTCTAATGAGTGTTTTTTTTTAACCATTTCACCCCAAGCAAGCCGGGAGTGTCACTAGCACGCAAGGGGTTACAGAGGGTAGAGACAAAGAGTAAAGAGGCGTGTTAGGGGAGAGGATAAAGAGAAGGACGGGGAACAAGATTAAGATTTCTTAAGATTTTGATTGACATTACATTAGAATATTTGAAGATTATAGTTATTAGGGAAGCAAGTAAGAGGAAGGGATTTCCACAGACGGGAAGTGCGAGAGAAGCTGTTTGAGTAGAAGAGACGGTTATATAACCGTCTTGACAACGAAAGGGTGGGACCGAAATGCCAACCTAGTAGCTTGCTTAAATTTATGCAGTCTGGGAACGAGAGAAAGCAACTTGTTGGAACAGTTGCCGTGAAAATAATTATAGAAAAAACAGAGGGAAGCCACAAACACGTCTGTGAGAAAGTGACTGTAGACGAGATGCCAGATCAGGACCTATCATATTGCATATCCGTGTCTGGATTTTGTCGAGGACCTCGAGACTTACAGCAGGGACGCCAGACCATATATGTCGGCAATATTCCATGCAAGGACGGGTGGTTGATTTATAGATTTGAAGGATAAACTCAGACGAGAAACATTCCTTGCGGTTAGATGAAGCTATTGCGTCTATGTATTTGTTCCACCTCATATCAGCGGATAGGGTGAGACAAAGCAGGCGTAACGAGGCGCTCTCGAGGAGTCGGGCATCAGCCATTCTGATGGGAGGCAGAGAGGGTTCTCTGTCGTGGGTAAATGCGAGCAGTTTTGTTTCGGAGGCATTGAGGTTTACAAGCTATTTCCTGCCCCAGACAACGACAGATTGGATGTCCTTTTCAAGACAGGTGGCCAGGTTAGTTTTGTCAATGATACCACATTATTTACATTATTCAGACTAGTGTCCTCATCTTTGTCGCCGTATTTATTACAACGTTTCGGTCGTTGTACGCTCCGGCCTAAGGTGTTTGGAATAACTGAACCCTTTATTTCGTTCACTGGGGTAGACTGTTCTAGTGCCATGTCTAATTCTAAATCAAAGAACTTTCATATCGTAAAAAGGTTAAGATTTGTGCTGTAGAAAAAATGTGCTTTTTTCTCAAAATATTTATAAAACAGTCATAGCTGAATAAATATAGAATACAGAATAGATCTTTAAAAAGATTGTCAAAAAAACGGAAAATTATAAATTAATCCAGTAAATAAATATAAAAATGTGTAGCACATTACGATAAAGAGTGTGACATACATGTAAGTACGCCACTACATTTTCGGCGAAATGTCCTTTTTGTTGAATGTCCGTCGATCAAATAACCAAGTACTTATCACTATAAAGAGAAAATAACGATTCATCCGACCAGATAACGTTACTAAACCATTCTGAATCATTTTTGTCATTGATGTTCTTTTTTTTTAACAAGGGCTTTTTTTACACTATTTACATGAAGAAGGCCGGAGCGTACAACGGCCGAAACTTTGTAATAAATATGGCGACAAAGATGAGGACAATAGTCCGAATAATGTAAATATACATAATACCTCATCTCAAAAATATAGACAGATACTGAAAGGCGGAAACGTTGTAATAAATATGACGACAAAGATGAGGACAATAGTCGAATAATGTAAATCATAATTCCTCATCTCAGAAATATAGACAGATACTGAAAGGCCGAAACGTTGTAATAAATATTTTTTAAAAGATGAGGACAATAGTCCGAATAATGTAAATAATGTACATAATTCCTCATCTCAGAAATATGACAGATACTGAAAGGACACAAATAAATATGGCGACAAAGATGAGGACAATAGTCCGAATAATGTAAATAATGTACATAAATCAGAAATATAAAGATACTGAAAGGCCGAAACGTTGTAAAAATATGGCGACAAAAGATGAGGACAATAGTCCGAATAATGTAAATAGTGTACATAATACCTCATCTCAGAAATATAGACAGATACTGAAGGGCGGAAACGTTGTAATAAATATGACGACAAAGATGAGGACAATAGTCCGAATAATGTAAATAATGTACATAATTCCTCATCTCAGAAATATAGACAGATACTGAAAGGCCGAAACATTGTAATAAATATGGCGACAAAGATGGGGACAATAGTCCGAATAATGTAAATAGTGTACATAATTCCTCATCTCAGAAATATAGACAGATACCAGATTTACTATTGAGGCAGGAGTAAATAGTAGTAGTGTTTGCTGAAAAGATAACATTTGGGCGTTACTGTATTTTAGTAATTTTAAAGAATAATTTGAAAAAGAAGAGTTTTATTTGAAACATTCTTAAAATTCTATTTTATTTTTTTTCTAAATTTTTAATTTCAACATCTTTATAATCCCAGTTTTCGTCACGTTATACATGGAGGAAAACTTCGTGATACGATTTAATTTCTGGTTCTTTAGGAATTGTACAAAATAGAAAAATAAATAAACATGCTTTCTTATCTATCTGAAAAATGAAACGGTAAAAAATCGTACGAACGTTTTAGATGCTTGTTGTTGTTGTTCTCTAAACTGAAATAAACGCAACGGAGATAAGCATAATTAAAATAAATGTGTAAGAAAAATCCTGATATCTGTTGAGGGAAACAATTTGTTTGAAAAGCTAACATTTCAAGAAATCATTACGTGTTGACTTCTTGAAAAGTTAACAAGAGACACACACACGTATATATATACGTATATATATATATATATATATATATATATATATATATATATATATATATATCTCTCTCTCTCTATATATATATATATATATATATATATATATATATACATGCATATATATACGTATATATATATAAAATGTTAACAAACACACAAACGTATATATATATGGTCTCTCTCGATATATATATATATTTTCGTCCTATATTTGGAAACCTGATATGGTCTATTTCTCTTTCTCTCTCTCTCTCTCTATATATATATATATATATATATATATATATATAATGTTAACAAGCCACACACACACGTATATATATGATCTATCTCTTTCTCTCGCTCTTTTCTTTTCTATATATATATATATATATATATATATATATATATATATATATAAATTTCGTCCTATATTTGGAAACCTAACGATTGCGTCTAACATGAAACAGACTGTCGCCTCATTTGTTATTTTCAGTGCTTGTATTCGATTTTTCATGGATTTAATCAAGTTATCAACAATCGTCTAGGGCCATATTTTGCCACTGCTTTAGCAATGTTTCTTTAAGGGTTGCCCCTAACGTGATTTTGGTTGCATGAAGTCTTCACTCAAGATGCTCCCAAACGTGCTCTATTGGATTCATATCAAAACTTTAGGCTACCCATCGCAATGACTTGATTTCTTGCGATACCTACCAGGCATTACTTTGCTTGTATGGAATGGCGTTACATTTTCTTGAAAAAGATAGACTTTCTTGTCAATCTGATTGAGTAGACCTTTCTCTAATATTTGACACTATCTTGGACCATCCAATCGTTCGTCAACAAGAATCAGCTCAGATTTCTCTCTAAACCAGACAGCGCCCCACACCATTACTCCAATCCCCCCCATGTTTCACGATCCTCTGCAGACATTCAGTGTTCCAAGTCTCATTCTGAGTTCTCCAAACATAAACCTGTCTCGAATTCGAATATTGGCAGAATTTACTTTCATCTGACCAAAATATTGACTGCCAAAATTAATAATCTTTGATCTCGAATTCTTTGGCTCAGTCCGTACGCCTGTTCCTGTTAACCTCTGAAATCAAGGTCTTCTTTCTTGCAACTCTTCTTTGATAGCCTAGCTCTTTCAGAGTCTTTCTCATTGCATATAGCGACATTTGCTTGAGATATCTTTGACATTCTGACGACGGTTTCTGATGACTTCCCTTTTCGTTCGCTCAGACACGATACTTGGTCTTGAACGTTGTTCCACACGACAATGGCCTTGTTTATTAAATTTCTTGACAATATTATTAACCGTTTGATGTTTAACCTGGAAAAACCTAGCAATTTCTCTATTTGACTTGCCACACTGCTGCCATCCTATTAGTTACCCTTGTTGAAATTCCACAATTTCCATACTTCCACGAACTTTCATTGTTCATAGATGAAAATTACCTTGATACAATCACGATATTGCCTGAAAACAAAAAAGACGTTATTAAACAAGCCAAAATTGCTGTAATCAAGAGTGGCTACAAACTTATCATAGCCCACTCTATCTCTATCTATAAAAGGCAGGATGTGTGTGTATAACGAATGCACGGCCACAATTTTCGACGGATTTGCACCAAAATGTACATGCACATGCTCCAAGTTAGCGGAAAGGCCAAGACCGACTTTGCATTTCCCAACTCCCATCGATAGTGGAAATAATCGCCTTTTTCATGGTTCTATGGCAGTTTTCATGTAGTTTGCGGCAAGATTCTATTGGCCAGCGTGAGAGCCAACAGCTGTCTGAAACGAATGTTAACTAGCATGCAAAAAAAAAAAAAAAATTGATAGCTGCATTCGTCACAAAAAAAAAAGACCGAGAAGCGATATTTTGGTTGGTTTTTAACGTGGGGACCCGAGAGTTTTCACTCGGGCGGCTGGTCCAAGCTGGTCATAGCTTGTCCAAGCTGGTCAGAAATAGTCTACGCTAATCATAGCTGGTCTTGGCCTGTCCTAGCTGGTCCAGACCCGAGTCGGTCCAAGCTAGGCGTAGCCATGATCGAATCTTACCCAAAAGGCCGAGAAGCTTTATTTACTTGACCCCCCACCCCACTGAGTCAGGTTGTGACACATGGTCTGTTTTTAACGTGGGGACCCGAGTGTTTTCACTCAGGCCGCTGGTCCAAGCTGGTCGTAGCTTCTCCAAGCTGGTCAGAGCTGGTCTAAGCTAGTCATAGATGGTCTTGGCTTGTCCTAGCTGGTCCAGACCGGAGCTGGTCCAAGATAGGCGTAGCCGTGATTGAATCTCAGCCAAAAGGCCGAGAAGCGATTGTATTTTCGTGGAATATTTCAGTCCATACCAAGCGTTTCCATACGTTTGGGAAATGTAGGCTCTCTTCACCGCGAAGATGTACGAAATGTCTAAAATTGTCTTAACTCTAATCTGAACTTTTCTCCTAACTTGCCAAGTAAACAGTCTCTTCAATTCAGCAAACTCACATTTCAATTCTTTTTAACGTCTACGTTTTTTTTCATCTTTTGATATTTTCCCTTCCCAGCACGCCAACTCCATCAGAATTCAACAACTGCTTCCCAGTTTTCGGGACTTTACGTCAACTGTCGTTCCACATTTCCCATAAAACGGATTGATCAAAGGCACAAGACGTTTCCCCAGACAAATACCAAATATATCGATTTTCTCCAGTATTTTCTTTCGCTTGATAGTAACAGGAAATATTCTTCTTCTTCTTCTTCTTCTTCTTCTTCTTCTTCTTCTTCTTCTTCTTCGTGTCTCTTTAAGACGTTGGCGATCATGGCTCTCCACAATTTCCTGTCCTTTGTAATTCTTATAGCTGCCTGACACCTATTTACAAAAGCTCGCTGGGTAGTTTACTTACTGTTTTGCTCGGTTCCTCTTGCCTTCAATACGTCCTGTGGGTATCAAATTTTCCCAGCCTTCTTTCCTCATTATGTGCTCCAGAAATGTCAGCTCTCTCTTGGGCGATCATGTATCTTTCGATACATGACTGCCAGTAGGTTGCCATTTCTTTCTGCGGTAGACCAGTTGCCATTCAAGGCTATAGAACACGGTCTGTCCTTCTGGGGGGGGGGGAGAAGAATAGGATTCATACCTTTCCCAATGGTTATTAGCACCTAAGTGAATGCAACGGATTCGACTGGAATTCGAACTCAGTCCGAGCCGCTATCCATTACTCCACCGTGACTAATTACGACAAGGGTGTGTCTACGTGGGGGTGATATGTTTACAGGTAATTATCTTCGGATCAGTCAGTCACTTATGTGCCATACATAATATACACTTAGGCAATCATGTATCTTTTGATACATGACTGACGAGGCAGTTTTTTTCCCCTGTGGTAGGTTGCCATTTCTTTCTGCTGTAGACCAGTTGCCATCCAAGGCTATAGACCCCGATCTCTCCTGCTATTTACCTATAACTGGTGGGGGGGGGAGAAGAAGAGGATTCATACCTTTCCCAAGGGTATTAGCACGTTTGTGAATATCAGTCAGTTATATGCCATGCGTGTTACACGCCTAGCCGATCATGTATCTTTCGATACATGACTGACGAGGCAGATTTTTTCCCTCGTGGTAGGTTGCTGTTTCTTTCTGCTGTAGACCAGTTGTCATCCAAGGCTATAGAACCGGGTCTATCCTGCTATTTACCCATAGCTGTGGGGGGGGGGAGAATTCATACCTTCCCCAAGGGGTATTAGCACCTAAGTGAATGTAATGGATTCGACTGGAATTCGAACCGCTATCCATTAATTCACCGTGCCTCTGCCTTACTGATGTTAAATATATGTGTCCTTTTTGTTTTCATTTTCTCTAAAACTTCTCCGTTGCTCACATTCGGTCCATGGTATTCTCAGCATCCTTCTGTAGAATCACATTTCTGTTGCTTCAAGTCATCTGTCAAGCATTCACTCCTATATAGAAGGAAGGACTGATATTACGTAACAGTTCAGTTGTGTTTTCTTTATTTCGAACGAAATTTTTCTTAAATGAAATCATTTATAGAAAAAAAACGTAGATAGGTAACTTAACAGTGGTAGGAAAGTGACTGAAACCGAGCTACCAGATCAGGACCAGTAATATTGTTGGTTCTTCTAAGGATCTTATGAAGGAACTCAAGGCAAATAGCAGGGATGCTGGACCATATGTGGCATCAATATTTTAAGCATAGACGACAGGTAGAATTATAGAATATGTAAGATAGATTCTGGAGAGAAAGAAATTGGTACGACACAGTGAACCAACTTTCTTAGTAGCTGATCTACTCATGGATTTAATATAGTCTTTCCACTTATTGTCAGCTGATAACGTCGGTACGAGAAGCTGCAAAGAGTCACTTTCCTGGAGGATAGCATCAGCCATGCTGATGGAAGGCAGAAAGAAAGTCTTTATAGAGAGAAGTTTTGCTTTGGAAGCATTAAAAATATCTTGTAGTTGTTATATGTTGTTGTTGCTATATGTTTTAGTTGTTATATGTTGTAGTTGTTATATGTTGCAGTTGTTATATGTTGTAGTTGTTATATGTTGCTGTTGTTATATGTTGTAGTTGTCACATGCTGTAGTTGTTATATGTTGTAGTAGTTATATGTTGTGGTTGTTATATGTAGTTGTTATATGTTGTAGTAGTTATATGTTTTAGTTGTTATATGTTGTTGTTGTTATATGTTGTTGTTGTTATATGTTGTAGTTGTTATATGTTGTTGCTATATGTTGTAGTTGCTATATGTTGCTGTTGTTATTTGTTGTAGTTTTTATATGTTAGTAGTTCCAATAGTTCTTTGTGATGTAGTTTAGTAAACGCTTTTGCATAATTTATAAAACACAGGTACATAGCCTTCTACTTTTTCATTGCTCTTTCTATAAAAAATGATTTAACCCGGAACGATCCCCACCTATTTGTACGGGTGGACCACTTAAAATAAGTCATGTTGAAAATTGTTTTTCATTGCTCTTGTACAGATTTGAAATTCTACCTCACTATATCCGTCTTTTGCCTTTCCTCTCCATTTATACAACTTCCTTAGTCATGCTTTCTCATTTTTTTTTATATTTGAAATTGGTTTTCAATAATTTACCTGGAAAGAACTCTGGGGAACTTTTGCACAATTCTATAAATCAAATGTGTTCAGTTTTATCCTTAATTTTTATTTATTTATTTATAGATTCTGTGGTAAATTAATTTAGCGTTATTTTCATTAATTCCGCTGCTAAAAAGCTACGCCTCTCATTTCATTAAACGCGTTGAATCACATCTTCATCTCTCTCACTCTCTTTTCTTTCTTTCTTTCTTTTTGTCTTTCTTTCTTTCTTTTCCTTTTACTCTCTCTTCTTCTTTCTTTTTCCACTCTCTCTTCTTCTTTCTTTTTCCACTCTCTCTTCTTCTCTCTCCCTTTCTCTCTCTCTATGTATTCCTTACTTTTTTCTTTCTCTCTCTCTTTCTTTCTCTCTCTTTCTTTCTCTTTATGTTTTTTCCTCTGTCTCGGTCTTCCTTTCTCTGTCTCTATCTCTTTCTTTATCTCTTTCTATCTCAGCATGTTCATATCTTATCTATCTATCTATATTATCTATCTATCTATCTATCTATCTATATATATATATATATATATATATATATATATATATATATATATCCCTTGTGCAAATTAATTGAACCAAAACGAATAATTCCGTTATTATTTACTTTTATCGTATTTTTCCAATGAAATATGATCCAATGTACATGTTAGTACTTCCTATGTCAATTCCATGAAGTCGTTCCTTGCTGATTGACCGCAGAGTCTCGGCTGGATTTAAATCAGGAGAGTTTCCGTGTCAGTCTATAGTACTTTTGATTTGCTCACTGGTAAGGCTTGCCAGTATGTTCGTTCAGCGTTACAATTTTCGTATGCTCTTTGGAAATGACTGTATGACAACTAATCGACAGTCGAGACAATAGTGTCTACGCGTGATGAAAATCTGATGCAATCACAGATGACGCAATATTTTTCAAGGCCAAACAACTTACATCATACACCCACAAAATAGATTCATATTACTGCATACCACTGCAAATGAACTAATCTAAGTAAAAAATAGTAATCGATTACACCCGAAAGCGGTCGTTTCAACTAATTTGCTAAGATTGTATCTATATATCACAGTCTATTCATATCTATCTATCTATCTATCTATCTTAGCCTGTTCATATCTATCTATCTATCCTCATGTTAATTGCCATATTCACAACGTTTCGGACGCTGTACGCTCCGGCCTTCTTCAGGTGATTGGATCTCCGAGATGATGTATTATGATTACTCGCATTAGAATTATTTAGGTCGTATCAGTAAATCGACAATCAAAGATATATTTTTGAGGAATAATTTTTAAACACAACTTTGCTGACGAATATATAATTTTGTCTTGATAAAATCTATCTATCTATCTATCTGAGATAGAAAGAAAGACACGATCTATCTATCTATCTATCTATCTATCTATCTATCTATCTATCTATCTATCTATCTCAGTCTCTTCATATCTATCTATCTATCTATCTATCTATCTCAGTCTCTTCATATCTATCTATCTATCTATCTATCTATCTCAGTCTCTTCATATCTATCTATCTATCTATCGATTACACCCTATCACTCTACTGGGTCTAAAACGGACTGTATGGTGAAAGAAAGGACATTAAAGCTGCTGTTTCAATGAATTTGCACAAGGGTGTAGTGAGGAAACGGTTGCAGTTTTTTGTGTATATATATATATATATATATCTATATATATATATATATACTAGTGAGCCATTCAAAATGACTTGACTCACTTTATATTCCACTAAAAGAAGGTTAACCGATCAAAAGACGTAGAATATTCAATCCGTCGTGTATAAAGGCGGCCATTTTTGTTCACTCGACCCGAATGTCCAGTCCAGCTTGTCAGGCGAAGAGAAACAGAAGGATGAACTATGCTCTGCTACTTTTTACCAAAATATCCACTGCTAACCTGATCGACGCTTTCCTACTGTCTTCGAAATATTCACTGCTAACCTCCGGATTCTATACTCGAAGACGACCGTCATAATGAATAAGAGAAACCGCCTTTAATCTTGATGTGTATTAGACCACTCAACAACGAACAGACTTCATAGTAAAACGAAGCTCAGTTACCTTTTCTAAGAAAGGCACAACTCGAGTTGGGATATTCTGAAGCCAATATCTACTGACTTTACTTTCGTATCCGAAATATAAACAAAAAAAAAAAAAAAAGGAATTAACAGATTTTTCTTATTAATGATCCGATATTAATTACTATTGCGATAAGCTGTTGTTTCAATTAATTAGCATAGGGGTGTATCTATCTATTTCAGTCTATTCATATCTATCTATCTATCTATCTATCTATCTATCTATCTATCTATCTAAAATAGATTCATATTACTGTATACCACTGCAAATTACCTAATAGAAATCTATCCGTATGGTGAAAGAAAGGAAATTAAAGCTGTTGTTCCAATGAATTTGCACAAGGGTGTACATGATAGTATAGATAGCTGCTCATATCTATCTATCTATCTATCTATCTATCTATCTATCTATCTATCTATCTATCTATCTCATTCTCTTCATATCTATCTATCTATCTATCTATCTATCTATCTATCTATCTATCTCATTCTCTTCATATCTATTATATTTATCTATCTATCTATCTATCTATCTATCTATCTATCTATCTATCTATCTATCTATCTATCTATCTATCTATCTATCTATCTCCAACCAATATTAGACATTTACGATTAAATTTATCCGGATCTTTACATTGAGAATTAATCTTCGTTGTTATAATTTCGGCTGTTGTACTATCTGACCTCCTTTAAAGGTTGTGTGTATAACAATCAAGATAAGCATGCTGGTCCGAACAGTAAAGCATATCATAATGATAAGTAAATCTGTATTTGTGTGCTTTTTAAATTTAATTCTGGACGTCTCCGTTGTGTAATTCACACCCAAGGCTTCCACTTTTGCTCACCACTATGAATCCTGTCATCTTAAAATTAACGTTTTTTGGTGCTTTCTTCTTACATTCATCGACTGTATTTCTGTTTTCCTCTTGTGTATCCGTGATGACCACAGTGTCATATGCATTATGTCTGCTGTGAAGGTTATGTCCGCTAATATGAAAGCCTGTTAAGTGTTTTCATCCTGTTAGAGTAATTTCGATGATCTGATTAAATAAATACGGCAAGAAAAGGGGGCCATATTAGATCCGGTAAATCCAGCTGTTCGAAAGCCGAACAAATGCAAGCCTCTCGATTTCATTAGAAAATGGTGGCAACGTCACTTTAGCAACCACCACCACCACTACTACTACTACTACTACTACTACTACTAAAGTATTTCTCTCTCTTCCTCTTGGGATGTTATCGTCTCTCTTCGTTGGCTGTGTGAAATTTAATAAGGGTGAGATTTCAAATGGCTTACGTTGAAACACCGGCTGACGTCCGAAGTTAAGCAACGTCGACCCTGATCAATACCAAGAGGAGTGCCCGTTTGGTCGATGACAAGTTCCGTAAGCTTGGATGTGTGGATGTTCCAATGGATAAAGGTTCGGGATGAGAAATCGGAGAGCCGAGTTCGAATTCCAGTCGGGTTGCGCAAATACCCCGGGGCCTATCATGAAAATAGACATGATCGCCCAACCGTGTCACATCAACCCTTACCAACACGGTACCACCATAGTAGGGCAATTTCCCCACCGACGAATCTCGGTAAGGCCTACACCCAAGTAAATCGGAAGAATATTTCGTAGCACCGGGTATTAGCACGTAAGTGAATAAAATGGATTCGACTGGAATTCGAACTCGGCTCTCTCATCCCTCAATCCTAGCGGCTATACATTCACACACACACACACATAATGAAATGGATTAAAGCTGACAATTATTTAATACATTTTCTGTTTATACACCATTTTTATACATACACTTTATTTAAGGAAATTCACTGTTTTTTGTTTTTTTAATTAAACAGTATTAATTACATTTACAGTCCTGAGTGTTCGAGAAAATTTCGTAGAAAATATGCGTTCTCCGACAGGAATCGAAAATGTCGAAGGCGGCATTGTTTTCTACGAAATTTCTCGAACCTCCTGTCTGGTAAATCTAATTAATACGGTTTCAGACACATCCTTGTGTACATATAGAATGAAAGAAATGTAAATATTTTTGCGAAAAGAATTTTTTGAATGATTAACTTTGTAACGTTTTGCTTCTTTCAATAGGGTTGAACGTTTCTTTAATTCGCAATTTTCCTGACGCAATCGTCAGGCTACAGGTGGTATGAAACAGACTGTCGCCTCTAAGTGTTGACTTCACTGTTCACTTTTATATTTATACACTTGTATATATATTTGTATATATATATATTTATGCTCATCAAAGACAAGAGGAGAATAGCTATTTTCATTTCGTCCTAATCTTCCGTTGACGAAGAAGAAACATAATTTTGCTGCAGTCAAAACAGCGGAATTTTAGCTGTTAACACAACCAAGGTCTGAGAAATGCTTTTGAAACTGAAATCTGTCTTGTTTTCGCGCTAATAGGAAAGAGAATGGCTTCGAGGCACTGGGATTCGACAAGCAGTGAAAGAAATGGTAACTGAATTAAGGAAACGTTCAACTCTATTGAAAAGAGCAAAATGTTACAAAGTTAATTATTCAAAGAATTATTTTCTCAAAAATATTTACATTTGTTTCTTTCTGTATGTACACAAGGATATGTCTGTTTTAGTGTTAGGATCTATTTATCATATATTAATGCGATAAAAAGAAAAGAGTACTGAACTGTTACTTAAAATCAGTCCACCTCTATGGCAGTGAATGCTAGATAACAACAAGAACAAGAACAACAACAACAATAATAATAATAATAATAATGATAATAATAATAATAAAAGGAGACTTAAACCAAGAGAAACAAAGGAAAGATAATGAACTGCTATGTAAATAAAATTTCCTTACAGATGAAAGGAGACTTGAAGAAAGAGAAACAAAAGAAAAAGAGTGCTGAACTGCTAGTAATATCAATCCTCTTATATGGCAGTGAAATGGACAACGATTGATGAACTATGAAGACTTGAAGCAAAGAGAAACAAAGAAAAGAGTGCTGAACTGCTATGTAATATCAATCCTCCTATAGGCAGTGAATGATGGACAATTTCCTCACAAATGAAGAGGAGACTTGAAGCAAAGAGAAACAAAGAAAAGAGTGCTGAACTGCTTTTGTATTATCAATCCTCCTATATGGCAATGAATGCTGGACAATCTTATCACAGATGAAGAGGAGACTTGAAGCAAGAAAGAAACAAAGAAATTGCTGATGAACTGCTATTAAATATCAATCCTCCTATATGGCAGTGAATACTGGACAATTTCCTCACAGATGAAGAGGAGACTTGAAGCAAGAGAAACAAAAGAAAAAAGTGATGAACTGCTATGTAATATCAATTCTCCAATATGGCAGTGAATTTTGGACAATTTCCAAACAGATGAAGAGGAGACTTGAAGCAAGAGAAACAAGAAAAAGAGTGCTGAACTGCTATGTAATATCAATCCCTTATATGGCAGTGAATGCTGGACAATTTCCTCACAGATGAAGAGGAGACTTGAAGCAAAGAGAAACAAAAAAAGAGTGCTGAACTGCTAGTAATATCAATCCTTTTATAAAGTGAATGCTGGACATTTTCCTCACAGATGAAGAGGAGACTTAAAAGCAAGAGAAACAAAAAAAGAGTGCTGAACTGCTAGTATTATCAATCCTCCTATATGGCTATGAATGCTGGACAATTTCCTTACAAATGAAGAGGAGACTTGAAGCAAGAGAAACAAAGAAAAAGACTGAATGAACTATGTAATATCAACATTCCTATATGGCAGTGAATGATGAACAATTTCCTCCTATAGGAGGCTTAAACAAGAGAAACAAATGAACTGCTGTGTATTATCAACCTCCTATATCACAGATGACAATCTTCATATGAGATGAAGAGGAGATTTGAAGCAAGAGAAACAAAGAAAAACTGATGAACTGCTATGTAATATCAATCCTCCTATATGGCAGTGAATGCTGGACAATTTCCTCACAGATGAAGAGGAGATTTGAAGACAGAGAAACTATGAAAAGTGGGCTGAACTGCGTTATGCCATTTTCCACTGAGAAGTTTTGAAAAAAATAATCACCCATATTTTACATAAATAAAGCCTTTCGTAAAGTATGGGCTGTACTTGTGAGAACAATTTTTTGTAGTTCTTTAAGGCATGGACTTTCAGGAATCCCTTCAATTAGTCTACTGGAATCTTTTCCAACCAATCCTATCACACCAACTACAACAGGTATTGTTGATGTTCTCTTGTGTCACATTTCGATTTCTAGGTCCTTGTATTTTGATAGCCTTTTGAACATGCTAAAAGATACATTGCTGTCTGCAGTGACTGTCATATTAATAAAGAGGTACTTTTTTGCGGTCTCTAATGACAATGTCTCGGCGGTTAGTTTTGTTTGTTCTGTCTGTGTGTATTGTGTAGTCCCATAGAATTATTGCAGGTCCTACCCTGGAACCGGGTCTGGGTAGTGTTCATAGAAATTTCTTTCCAGTTTCCTTTCCGTAGAAGTTGCAGATTTTCCAGTGGAGATATTGGCCCACTCCGTTAGGCCGGGTTTTATATTCAGTGGGTGTCAATACCGTGCAACCTGATACAAGATGGACAATTTTTTCTGGATATTTATCACAGAATTTTGGGCTAACACATTTTTTTCGTATGCTTGCTGGACAATTTCTAGTTAGCAAGCATTGGTCCTGTGCAGCAAGAATACAACCTTCAGCTTTTAACCCTGCACTACGTAGCCACCGATAGGTACGGGGTTTATCTACATCAGCTTGTTTGGTTCGAGCAGTGTATTGGCCGTGAAGCCGTTTATCTTGCCATCGTTTCTGTATCTGGTCAGTTGCGTTTGCCTTTGCTTTCTTTTTTAAGTATTTTGAAGCTTCAGTCGGTGTATTGGGCTTTACTTGTATATTTTCACCCATCTGAAACTCCATTGCTACTGAATCTCTATCTATAAAAGACAGGATGTGTGTGTGTGTTTAACGAATACACGGCCGTAATTTTTGACGGATTTGCACCAAAATTTACATGCACATGCTCCAAGTTAGCGCGAATGCCAGGACCAACTTTGCATTTCCCAACTCCCATCGATAGTGGAAATAATCGATTTGTTCATGCTTCTACGGCAGTTTTCATGTAGTTTGCGGCCATTTTCTACTGGCCAGAGTGAGAGCCTATAGCTGGTTGCCACGAATAGACAGGAAGATTCTATTAGCCAGCGTGAGAGCCAACAGCTGACTGACACGAATGTTAACTAGCATGCTAGCATGCAAAAAAAATCGATAGCTGCATTCGTCACAAGTGGGAAAAATTTAAATCTGCATGGCACTTTACTCCAATTGGCTCATTTGCTTGCTTAAACTCAACATTGATTCTGATTCCGCAGAACTGGGTTGGGTGTGAAAAAGTATTTGTTGTTAACATTCTTTTTTCATTCGGTTTTTCCAGTTATGAGTCCTTTTTTTAAAGCTGATCGTTTTGTGTTCATTTTGTTTAGTTCTTTTTTCGTAACAGATTTAATGTTTAGTATAGACCTTAGAAAAAATTCGCAGTGTGAGATAGGCAAGAAGTAAGGCATGTAACAACATCAGCACGGCAAAGGACACTCCTTTAAAGGCAAGGAAGGGCAAAAATATTTTAAGTCAAGTGATAGCGATTGCTGTGTGAGTCGTACGATTTTTGAATCAAGAACGGGCAACGCCGGGCCATGATGCTAGTATAAGATAAAATCATGGCGAAGAAAGTGGCTCCCATCCGAAGTAAAATAGTTTTGAAAAAGACACGGAACCTTAATTTTTTAAAGTGATTTTTCGAAATTCAGAGGACCCAAACATTTGTCCTCGAGGTTATGAATCACTTTCCCAACATATCTTTCTCATGTAAATCATGCTTTTGTGGTATTTCAAGTAGCTCCTTGGGTTGTACTTCATCAAAAGCTTTCATGTAGTTCATGAAACATACGTAGAGAACTTTCTACGTCTATATTACTCTCTCCAAGAGATTTATGATCCGAGACTTTCTTATTCCTGTGTCTTGAACAAAGACGTACTGTTCTTGACCATATTCGGGTCTAATTCAATTTCTTCTTTGTGTGTTGTATTCCTTCACGACGTAGATGATCACGATTCCTATTCAATAAAATCCGAGCGATATCATTCTCATCCTAAAGATAGCCTTTCTTGTTCTAGTGTTTTGAACAGGGACATACTATACTTGACTTATTTCTAATTTTACTGTGAGTCCTATTTTAATATCCGAACGATTATTCGAATCCTTGTTTAATGAACGTCGTATTCATCTGCTCCTGGCTTCTTTAAAATCGTTCTGAAGATTTTCGTCGATGATCTATATTTAATTTATCATTTCGGTAAACTTATCGATCCAAAAATCGTCTAATCATGGAAGCCTATCTATCACAAGTTCATCTTCTCCAGCTGTTTAGTTTCTATCCTTATTTCATAAGTTTCGCTGATCTGCTTCCATGAGGGGCGCTCTCCGATCTGTTGGGTCTATATTTGTGGTATCATTTCTTTTTTCTTTTCTTTTTATTGATAGATTGCATCGTTTCCTACGGTTTGTGGCTGGGGGAAGGAGAGCAGGTGGATTCAAATCCTAAACAGAATTTGATAAACAAACAAGAAATTATGATATGGATATAAAGTGGGGGAGCAATTCTATTTACAATCACTACATAAACTGATCCCTCATTTCGTGGTCACGGTACTTTTACTGATTGAAACATAGCTGAATGCGGCAGAAGAGGTGGATTCATAGGTGAACTGCTATGTAATATCAATCCTCCTATATGACATTGAATGCTGGATAATCTCCTCACAGATTAAGAAGAAACTTGTAGTAAAAAAAATATAGTTTTGCAGGAGCTTCCTGGGGATACCATGACATGGACATGTGAGCAATGTCGAGGTTTTAGTGTAAATGGAAACGAAATAGAAACTTATATTTAGCGAGAAAGTGTGGAAATTTTTATGGCTATAAGAAGTGTTGGAAAATTTGATACTCACGGGACAGATTGAATGGAAGAGGAACAGAGGAAGGCAACGCGTAAATTATTTATTTAGCTTGAATAAATGGATGGCAGAAAGTTGTGGAGAGCCATGATCTTTATCGTCCTGAAGGCAAACGGCGCATAGAAGAAGAGTCGTTACAGATGCAAACAACGCATAAGGAGTAAATGGACAGGGATAAGAAGAATTAAAAAAAGGACAAAATTTAATAAGACCTACAAAGGAAAGGAAATTGTGGAGAGCCATAAGAGCCAACGTCCTGAAGGGACACGGCACTGAAGAAAAGAATAATCGTTAGAGGTGCAAACAACGCATAACAAGTAAATGGATGGCAGATCAGGGTTTAGGAGAGATAAGAAAAAGACAAAATTTATTAAAATTATTTCAAAGGACAGGAAATTGTGGAGAGCCATGATCTCAAACTTCCTGGAGGGACACGGCATATAGAAGAAGAAGAAGAAGAAGAAGAAAGCAACGCATAACGAGTAAATGGATCACATAAATTTTCGAACAATTATCATCAACAGCTGTGTACCTGTGTACAGGGCGCGATTGGTAAATTGTCGACATTTTATATTTTTAATTTCGCGCATGCGCATTGATCGTTTTTGATTTTGTCGGCTTCACAGTATACTAGGTTCGGTTGGGCACCGCCTGTAAGAAAAAAGAGCCTCATGACTCAATAACGATATGTTATTCTGCTTTCACAATGGAATACATGGTAGATGATACTCAACTTTTGCGCATAGACCGTGTGTAACAGCAAAATTGTCCAAATCGTATAACAGCATGGGACAATTGTCTATCCCACGAAATGTTTAATATCTAAAAAGACACTGAATTAAGTTTCTTTTCTCCAGGTTTTTCAGATAAGACGTTTAGCCATATTGACACCGTTTGTCATAAGAATCACTGAAGTTATTCAGCTAGAAAGTGGACAGGTTAAAATCATTTTGTGCCAGCCACACTATCCCCCCCCCAAAAAAAAACGAAAAAGACCATTCAGGCCTTCAGTAATAGTACCAACATTCATACTCTGGCTTCCATCATCAAAGTCCATTCAAGAAACATCACGGTGAATAAGTTTAAAAAGCAGAAAAATGTAGAGAGGAAAACTGGATCAGCAGGTCACAACAGCAAGAGGGATCATCGTTTCAAGTTTGAGTTAAATATGTTCTTAATGTTCAAAGTAGAGTCTAATAGTGTTATATAAACCTCGGAGAAATTCCAGTAAGATATCTTTAATCATTTCTAAGATACGACGGTTCTAAGCTTAATCTAACAATTGGACAATTTTGCTGTTACAACCGGTATATTCAAGCAATAATTAAAAAAAAAAAAAAAAAGGAGCATTTGAGAGAAAATCTGGATCAGGAGGTCACAACAGGAAGAGGGATCATCATTTCAACTTAAAGCTAAATCCATTCTTATTGCTCAAAGTAAAGTGCAATAGTGTCATAAAAGAAATCACGGAGAATTCCGGTAAGATATCTTTATTCTTTTCTAAGATACAACGGTTGAAAGCCTAATCTAACAATTGGACAATTTTGCTGTTACACAACTTGGACAATTTTGCTGTAACAAGACTTGGACAATTTTGCTGTTACAAGACTTGGACAATTTTACTGTTACACAACTTGGACAATTTTGCTGTTAAAAGACTCGGACAATTTTGCTGTTAAAAGACTCGGACAATTTTACTGTTACACAACTTGGACAATTTTGCTGTTACAAGACTCGAACAATTTTGCTGTTACACAACTTGGACAATTTTGATGTTACACAGCTTAGACAATTTTGCTGTTACAATCGGTACATGTTTGAGTGTATCCAATTAGAAGCAGTAGTGTGTGTGTTTTAAATTGTAATTGAAGTTATATTTTGGAATACAAATTGATTTCTTTAAGAAATTGTCGGATATTATATGGATTAATGTCATGAAAGAGTTCTTTCATGTTGGTTCTTTAGTTAATTTTGTGTAGCGGCATATCAACACCTCTATGGGTTATATAATGCCGAAAGCTAAATATTTTAGACGCAATTGTATGCCTTCATATACAGATAAAACGTATTGCTGTACATTTTGCTATAAATACTTATTGCTGGTATTTTTACTATCAAAATGTATTTTTATTCATTAATGATGTTTTGTTTTTTGTTTGGGGCTTCGCTATTTGCCTATAGCTACTAACCCGGGTCAGAGGTGACCTGTGAACAACAGCTATTAAGAGATGGTTCTACATTCCTGAACAACCTCAAATCTATAATCAAAGGTAGAATTGCAAAGATGAAGTTTCATTTCAAACTCAACAAGGACATTCTTTTTGCTGTACAGTTTTTTTTTTTTTTAATTCTATACAATACGACCCTCGTCCGAGCATTTTTTATATTTTAAGCCAATGATTACTCCACATTGCCTTGGTTGGTGTATATATTTATTGTGTTTTTTCTCTCGATCATTGCCATATATCGTCTGTATATTACTTTTTATTTTATTAGTTTAATTGTCATCGGTTTTAAGCGATACATATATATAAATATAATATGAAGCTTTGTTAATACTTAATATATTCCAAGAGCATTTCGCCGTCTATTATATTTTACAACTTCAAATTTGTATATAGTTTAAATCAATGTTAAGGAATATTATAG
Source organism: Acanthosepion pharaonis (assembly GCA_903632075.3). Taxonomy (NCBI): domain Eukaryota; kingdom Metazoa; phylum Mollusca; class Cephalopoda; order Sepiida; family Sepiidae; genus Acanthosepion; species Acanthosepion pharaonis. Next base: position 251,503 of record CAHIKZ030002365.1, read on the forward strand.
TGCTTATTGTACTTTTATTTTATTTTTAATTTCATTTTTGTATGTACGGGATATATATATATATATACGCCATGTTTATGGACAATTATTATCTTAATTTTGTGAATATATCTATTTAAAGTCAACATATAATAATGTTAAGAAACAGGCTAAACGATAAAATGTGATAATAGGGTTATGTTTAAGTATCCCCGATGAAAGAAAAGAAAAAAAGTACAAATAAAATAAAAACGGCAAAGAATTAAACCATACAATATTTAAGGAGAAGATTTAGGAAGATTAAGATTACCTCCTCAGTTATCCATTGAAACTGCAATCCACCGAAATAAGAAAAAAAACCAGTCCCCACCATGGGCCATTTAAAAGATATTTCGCGCAGTGGATTGGTTGTTAAAACAACCAATCGGATATGCGGAATATGTTTTTTTTTCTTCATCTTATTCTTTAAAAAGCCAGAGTGGCTGTTAGCGTTTAATTGGAAGGGGAATCAGGGATTGATCTCCCTGATTGGGTCGATTTGGTGATGGGAAGTATGATGTTGAAAGATTTGAAACTCCCTGATGAACCAAGTCAAAAACATCACTGACGATCCCCTTGGGCGCCTACTTAAAAGCGTATTTTCGAATTATTTTATACTGAAAGCCACTGAGGGACACGGTGCATGCTCACATGGTAATACAATGAAAGAAAAACCACTCTTTGAATGCAAACTCTGTTTTCTATATTACATGTTTTATTCAGTTTTAAGGGGTAATTTATTTTAACTAAATTTACATGTTATTATTTTTTTCTTTTTTAACTATTATTCAACATGTAAATAAATATCGTGATTAATTTACTTTAAGCAATTTTAGTTATATGTTATTTCTGTTAGTTTTTAAACAAATTACTTCCGTTAAGGATAATTTTTGGGAGTTACTTATTTTAACTAAAATTTAGGCGTTATTGTTTTTTTTTTTTAACTAGTATTTAACATGTAAATATTTTGATTAATTTATTTTAGAGCATTTTTAGTTAGATGTTATTTCTGTTAGTTTTTAAACAAATTACTTCCGTTAAGGATAATTTTGGGGAGTTACTTATTTTAACTAAAATTTACGCGTTATTGTTTTCTTTTCTTAAAACGAGTATTTAACCTGTAAATATTTTGATTAATTTATTTTAAGCAACTTTAGTTAAATGTTATTTCTCTTAGCTTTTAAACGGAATTTATTAGAGTATCAATCAATATCCCAAATTATTCATACCGTATTTTAGAAGTTTTTTTTGTTTTTTTTTAAATAGTCTAAGTCATTTTAATCACTCCGTTGTAAACATTTTCTTAGGTGTAGTTAGGCATAAAAAGAAAAGTTATAAAAAGATCAAACAAATAAGAAATAATAAAGAATTTAAAAGAAGAGGAAGAGAAAAAAAAGTAAGTCGTAAGACGAGCAAATTTAATAAATCGTTTTTTTTTTATTTTATTAATGTCTATATATTTATTGGTTTGTTTTCTTTTCTTCAAAAAAAAAAAAAAAAAAAAAAAAACACCCCGTCTTGGCCGCATCTAGGAAACTCAGTACAACTAAGCATACCCGATCAATAACATCGAATAGCCCAAGTGAAGTCTTGATTAGTTACCGTTTTCAGGGAGGAACGTATATAAAGCACGCCCTAAAGCTAGTAGCAAATTTATCCGGGTGCGGTATACTTACCTGCCCCACGGCTCAGTCCCTGTGCTGGTGGTATCATGGCTATGACTAGCTTGGACCGGCTCTAAACAGACTGGACCAGCTATGACAAGCCAAGACTAGCTTAGATCAACTCTGACCGGCTTGGACAAGCTCTGACCAGATAAGACCAGCTTAGACCAGCGGCCCGAGTGAAAACTTTCGGTTCCCCACGTTAAAGACTGACCTTGTGTCGCATCCTGACTTAGTGGGGGTCAAATAAATCTCCTTACCTGGCACAGGGCTCCGTCCCTGGGCTGGTGGTATCATGGCTACGACTACCTTGGACCGGCTCTGCCAGTTTGGATCAGCTATAACAAGCCAAGTCCAGCTATGACTAGCTTAGACAAGCTATGACCAGCTAAGACCAGCTTAGACCAGCGACCCGAGTGGAAACGCTCGGGTCCTCACGTTAAAAACCGACCTTGTGTCACAACCTGACTCAGTGAGGCGGGGGTCAAGTAAATATCTACTTACCTGGCACATGTCAGAGGGTACCCCCCAGACGAGGCTACGCCCGAAGGGCAGAGTCTCGTCTCGGGAAATTGACTCCGTTTTTACGTGGTCTATAGGGAATTTTTGCCCGAGCCTACGAGTTCGGATTACCCACTTTAAAACTCGGCCTTGTGCCACATCTTACTGCGTAGGGCAGCGGGTAAATAATATCTGGGTGCGGGCCGAATACTGATCATATTCGGTCGGGTCGCCCATCGAAGAAGTCTGTTGTTTATTTAGACCCGAAACTTCTAGCGACATGGGAGCAACAACACTGACGACGCGCCTAGATTCGGCGCTTAAAGGTGTAATCTTATCAATTCAGGGTGTCGCCTGCTTATCGGGGTGGTTAGGTAGGTGTTACTTGAGACAACTTTTAATAAGTGATCACTTCCCCTTCCTCGCCCATCTACTCCTTCCGACATGGTGGCTGGCAAACATAGAATAGAGGCTTCGGAACCACGGGCACGTCCGTCTCCGACGAAGGATGGACCAGCACTCTCCCCATGTTTGACAGTTAATTCTTAATTCATTCTTGTGTCACATCTAAGATACGCCAGTCCTGGGTATGACGATAAAATACATGTCTTGAAATTACCAACCACACCTATCTATAATAATGTTACTAACAATACAGTTTATCTGTAGTTGAACGCATACAATTGTATTCAAAATATATTTAGCTAAAACCATATAATTTTGTTCTAAATATTTAGATTTCGCCATTAAATAACCCATAGAGGTGTTGATATGCTGCTAAACAAAATCAACCAACTAACAATATCTATTTACAATACATATTAAATGGGATAAAATTGTGTTCAAAATATTTAGATTTCGGCATTAAAAAACCCATAGAGGTGTTGATATGCCGCTAAACAAAATCAACCAAATAACAATATCTATTTACAATATATATTAAATGCGATAAAATTGTGTTCTAAATATTTAGATTTCAGCATTAAATAACTCATAGAGGTGTTGATATGCCGCTAAACAAAGTCAAACAAAAAGCCATCATGAAAGAACTTTTTCATGGCAATTCTCCATATAATATCCGACAATTTCTTAAAGAGATCAAACTGTATTCCAAAATATAATTTAAATAAACCTACAACATAAAACATACATATCACCAACTCTAGTAATTATGTTTCCGCTAATGCACAAAATCTGAGTATTATCTACCATGAATTCAATTGTGAAAGCAGAATAACATACATTATTTTTATTACTTGAAAGCTCCTAAGAATATTAAATTTCAACATTAAATGACCCATAAGGAGTTGATATGCCGTTAAATAAACAAATCAATTAAATCCAGATAATGTAATAAATGTAAAAGACATGCCTGTGTAGCTGGTCTGTATTTGAATGATTGATTCGTTTTTCTACGGCTTATCAACCCTTTGAGGGTTATTTAAAGTCAGGAAAACGCTTTAGATTGTAAAAATGTTTTTTGAGACAGTAATGATATAATGATACAAGTCTTACTAATTAACCCATAACTGGTGGGGAGAAAAGGTGTATTCATATGTAATTAGCATTCGATAAAGAAACAAGAAATTATAATGAGGATATAAAGTGGGGGATCAATTCTATATAACAATCAATATATAAACTGACCTCTCAGTTTGTGACCACTGTAGTTTCTATACATTTTTATACCAGTGAATGTGAATAGATATTAAAGACATGCCTGGGAAGCTAATCAGTATTTGATAAAGAAACAAGAAATTATAATGTGGATATAAAGTGGGGGATCAATTCTGTATGATAGCCAATATATAAACTGATCACTCACTTTGCAACCACGTTAGTTTCTATATATTTATATTCCGGGGATTTTCAATAAATCCAAAAGACATACTTATGCAGCGAATCATTTAATTGATTCGTTTTCTACGGCTTATCAACCCGTTTCAGGTTATTTAAAGCCAGGAAATACGTTTTTTTTTTAATGCAAGAATTTTTGTTTTTGGAAATAATAATGATTTTAGTAATAAAAGTCTTACTAAGTAACCCATAAATAGATTTTTATATAGTAAAATTAGTAACAAAACCTATTTATCGTAAAATTATCAAAAATACTTATAGTAAAATTACCAACAATACATTTTATCTGTAGTTGAAGCCATATAACTGCATTCAGAATATTTAGATTTCGGCATAAAATAACCCCTAGAGATGTTGATATGCCACTAAACAACATCAACCAAATTTAAGCCACTCTTGGAAAATCAACTTTATTCTAATGGCCAAAGAGCAAATATCTTTTTATAAACAATTGTTATCAATACCTGCTTATTTAGTGATTTGTCTATAGGGCTTAGTTTATTCGCACATCTATCTGTTTCAAATAAGTTTTTTTTTTTAAATGAATAAAAATTTCTGAAAATGAGTACCTGTGTATAATACGACCCCATCTTTTGCATTTAATTTTTGTTCAATCTTTCGCGTATTATACACAAGAATATTCCCTTCTGTTACAATCATTCTGCAGTCATTTCTCTAAACTTTCTTTCCTCGTTTCCAAGAATGTCCATCTATTTCTGACTGTTAGCATCGCTTCCTTCTTGGTTCTAATTTCCCAAAAACTTCCTCGTTGATCACATCTCTTGCCAATAGTGTTCTCCGTATTTATCGGTACAGGCACGTTCCTGTTTTCTTAAGTCTTCTATTCATCTGTAAGGAAATTGTCCTGCATCCGATGCCATTTCGTAGATTAAACATTAAGTAGCAGTCCAATGTGCATTGTGTAAATACTAAGTAACTTGGCACCGTGCAAAATGGTTGCCGAGGGTGGCTTTTAATCGATTATCCGTACGCACTTCTACACACGCACAGATAGAAAGGGAATTCTGTCTTATAAGTTTCTTTTATTCCAATCAAAGACTTGATGATGCCAATAAACAACGCATCTAAGAATAGACCAGTAGACACAAACAAACAGCAGTAACCAGTTATCTGAGAAAGATGAAGAAAAAAAAAATAATCCGAGTTTGCTTGAAAAAGAAAAAAAAAACACGAAAGGAAAAAAAAAGAAAAATTTAAACGATAAAAGAATCTGGAGAAAAATCCCGAAATGTTATCTTTTTTTTATTTTCGTAAAAAGACCAAGAAAATTATCATTATTTATTTTTGACTAGGATTTCTTTCATCTTATTTCTCTTGATTTTCCACGAAGTTCGATTAGTCTTGTCTGCAATTATTAGTTAAATCCTTGTAAATTATTATAAATTTTTGACTAGTATTTCTTTCATCATATTTCTCTTGATTTTCCACGAAGTTGTAAAAGTCTTGATTTGCCTGAATTTATTATTTAAAGCCTTGTTAATTATTATAAATTTTTGACAAATATTTCTTTCATCTTATTTCTCTTGATTTTCCACGAAGTTGGAATAGTCTTGTCTGAATTTATTAGTTAAAGCCTTGTTAATTATTATAATTTTTTGACTAGTATTTCTTTCATCTTATTTGTTTTGTCTTTACGCCAAGAAGTAATAGTCTTAACTCGTCTGAATTTCTTAGATGTTTATAATTGTGACGAATACTATTAGTATTTGATTTAAAAGCAACAGCAAAATGATGAAAGAAATACTAGTCAAAAACTAATAATTGACAAGGCTTTATCGAATAAATTCAGACAACTTAAGACTATTACTATTTGGCGTAAAGCTAAAGAAATCTTTACTAATACTGAATATACATTTTGTTCTTGGTTGCTACAACTCTGAGTTTCATGCAAGTCACCGAGGAACAAAATCAATATTCAATATTATTAGTAGCGCTCGAAACAAACACACACACAGACACACACACAACACACACACACACACACACACACACACACACACACATATATATATATATATATATATATATATTTCACTCCAATCAAGGCGGCAATGCCACTCGTACGCAGTGGATTATAGAAAGTGAAAGAGAAGACCGAGATTGCATGGGATTGAGGAAAAGACAAAAGATGAACGGTGTTCAAGAAGACAAATGAAAAATTGACGTTGCCATATATATATATATATATATATATATATATATATATATATATATATATATAAAGAGAGAGAGAGAGAAAGGGAGGAGAGAGAGACATATACATATAGACGTATATTTAGATATATATATAGAGAGAGAGTGAGAGACATATATTACATATATATAACCATATATATAGACATATATATACAGAGACACATATATACGTATGTATACATACATACATACATACATACATACATACATACATACATACATACATACATACATACATACATACATACATACATACATACATACGAGGAGGCAAGTTGGAGTAATGGATAGCGGCTTGGATTGAGGAATCGCAGAGCCGAGTTCGAATTCCAGTCGAATCCATTACATTCACTTACGTGCTAATACCCTTGCAAAAGGTATGAATCCTCTTCTCCCTCCAGCTATGGGTTCTATAGCCTTGGATGGCAACTGGTCTAGGAGAAGGACAACTCTGAATTCAAAAAAAAGTCGTTTGGGGAAGTAGTGCATCAGGTCTCTGTATTCGTCCCTCCAAAAGTGTGGATGGTCCTGCACGAAGCATTCACCACTATAATCAAATCTCATGTGCCGTTGTCGGGCTGTCGGTTTCCTGGAGGCTGATCTGCTTGACCCTCATACGTCAAGTGTCGACTATATATATATATATATGTATGTATATATATAGCTGTCTCTTCAACTCCAATAGCTTCATGTCTCGCACTTCTCGCCTGTGGAACTCCCTTCCCTTTTCCTGTTTCCCTGATAGCTATAATCTCAAACTATTCAAAATATAATGTCAATCGACGTCTTCATATCAATATCCCCTATCCTTCTCCCCATCCTTTCCTCTATCACTCCTAACTCAAAATGCATCAAATCCTCTGTAAAGAAAAAAATAAAAACGAGTGGCTTTCGCCATGCTTGTGATTATTTAATGTTATATAATATATATATATATATATATATATATATATATATACTAAAAGTATTTAAGCACTAATATTCCATGGTCATAATTAGGGTTTAATCCTTTTTATTATATTCTTACTCTGTCCTGGACATTGAGTTCTACCTGGATTCTATCTTCTTGGAATTATTTTTATATATATATATATATGTATATGTATGTATGTATGTATGTATATATATTTATATATTTTAGATATATGATTGCATATGTATGTGTATATTTACCACTAATATTATATACATATATATATATATATATATAATTATTTATTTAAAAATATGATTCCAACTTGCGACATAAAGGTAACATACGAATAAAACATTTGCCAAAAACTTCAATATAATTATTTGAATAAATTGAGTTAAAGTGAGTTTGTTCCATCTTCTTTAATGCGAAATTTTTTTTATTCAAAAAAAAAAAAAAAAAAAAAATTTCGCTTGAAGATGTAACAGATCTCACTTTAACTCAATTTAATTCAAATAATTATATTGAAGTTTTCGGCTCTTGGTTTTACTTCTTTTTTATATCTTTAATTCTTGTAATCAGCGATTTACGTCTTTAGTGTTTTTAGGGTGAACTGATGATCCACGTAGGTGAAACCTAGGTAGGTTTGTCTGGCTCTTTAGCTTCACACACACACACACATATATATATATATATATACTTAAACATATATTGTTAAATATAACAGATAATGAATGTCTATTATGTTTGATCATAAGCCGTTCTAAACGTTGTAAGGTTGCTTTAATTTCACGTGAAAATAAAAAACAAAAACTGCCCAACATTTGGATATTTTTTTTATTAAGCTGATCTTTGTTCTAAACTTTCGGCTCACACACACACACACACACACACACACACACACACACACATATATATATATATATATATATATATTTAAATTTCAAGAATAATTTTTGAACAAGACAAATTGGTTTAAAAATTGACAATTGTAAAATTTTTTTAAATCTTTCCTACGTGATACAAAACATTTCGTTTTTTCATTGTTTGCCTTGATATGTTTTGTATTAATGTTTTTGGTTAAGATAACTCAATTCCTCTCTTTTTGTCTTTATTTTGGCAAAAATATAGCCACCACAGATAGATTGTGTTATGGAATTTACCCATTTATGCATGGATATCCCAGCTATAATGGGGAGCAGGTACTGCCTTTTCAGGGTGATGTTTCTATATTTAGCTCTGACAGTCGGACCGAACATTCTTGCTGGTTTTTTTTTTTGTTTGTATTATTGTTTCTGTTAATATATTTTCATTAACTCAATATCTCTCTTTGTTTTTTTTTTCTCTTATATGGTTCAAAAATATACAATTTATATATATAGTGCACTGGTTTAATTTGATATGTGTGGGATTATATATATATATATATATATATATATATATATATATATATATCACAAAAAAAAAATATTTTTATGTGATATGTGTTTTTATAATAAAAGTATTTAAATAAAATAATCCATTAAATCAATATAGAATATATTCTGTATTGAATATGGAGAAATTTTCATAGACGGAGGACTTATTGATTTTCTATGAAAATTTTCAGACATTAGATATTACGGTAAATTTTTTTTAATTACTGTTTATCTTTTTAAGAGAAATTACTTAAATATTTTTTATTATAAAAAAGTTTTAACATAGAAATGCATAAAAAAATTTTATTTTGTAGATTTTTATATAATATATATATATTTAATTTAATTTTGAAATGCCAATACACATTTTGAACTAGTTTATTACAAGACTTGTATATCGTTATAATCTTTTTCATATTTATATGATTTATTCCTAATTTAATTTAAACTGAAATGTTGAGAGGAAGGCTTTTGAAACGGTTGTAATTATTCCTGATGACCCCTTTTTTAAAATTTAGAGGAACACATCAAAATTCAGTGAAATCATATAAAACAAGATTTCTTTCTTGAAAACAAAAAAAAAATTGGCAACAATTAGCATTATAGATTCAAAATTTTCTTCAGGTATTTTTCAATTATAAATTTTTTTTTTATTTCTATAAATATATATATATATATATATTACATATATATTAATTATTATATTGGAGAAAAAATAGGTCGAATTAATAATTAAAAATGTAAGAATTCTTAAGATCTGCTTAAAGGCTGCAGACAACCTCGCTTAACCATGACGCTTTTCGTAGCCGATTTGGTTAAAGCACGTCAAAAGGGGATGCAGGTTCGAATCCTGCCGGAGGACCCAATTAAAGAAAATTCTCTAATATTCAAGCCGATGAGCGAAACAAAATTTCGTTTAAAATAAACAGAGCGTCAACTCAAATATGGACATCCATTGAAAATAACATTTAAAAATGATAAAATCTGTCTGATAAATAAATAGCATATACATTATTTCAATAGAGAATATATTCTTTTTATTGGCAAAGTAACAGAATGTCTTATGGCATCAACTACAATATTTTTTTGTTAAAATTTTTGTTTTTAATATCTATATACATTGTTAAAGGATTTATCTTCCAGAAATTCAATGTCTATAAAAATACGCGCATGAAAAGTTTACAATTTGTGATGAAATACTTTATTTTGAAATATATCTATTTTACTTTTCTTATGTAATAGATTCACTAACAAAAACAATATATATATATATTATATTCAATATATATATATATAGCCATCAAAATTTTTTTCTGCAATGTAAATTAAACTGTATTTCAAAATTAAACGTTATTTTTGATGTTTCTGGTATTTTGTCTTTTTGTATTAAATTAAAGTAAAAACTGTAATTAATTTTAAAAAAATGCAACTGTAGCTTATATATAATTTTATATATATATATATATATCTCATAATCCACTATACTTTCTTAATATGTATATATAGAAAAAAAATAAAAAAATACATTAGTAAAGTATTTATTTATTTGAAACAAACACTTATTTCTGAAGAAAGATTGAGGTCATTCTGAAATATCAAAGATATATATAATAAATTATATTTATAAAATATTATTATTTATATATATAATATATATATATATATATATATATATATATATATATATGCATACATTTCATTTAAAAAACGACAGACAAGGTACTACGGTTAAGCTTTTTATTTATTTTTTCTTGTGTTCTGAACAAGAGCTTTCTTTTCTGGACAAAGGGTGTGTAAAAACTGTCCAAATGTTTTATATTTCCGAGCGCTTTCGGCTATACCTTTAGCCATTATCAAGGATGATTCAATTTTTCAGCTTAATTGAGTGTGTGCATTCTGTGTATGTTTAGTGTGTGGTAGGGATGTTTTTAATTTCCGAATACGGTTAGCACATTGTGGCTTTTGTTCATAGTTAATATTGTTAAGAGTTTTTTTTTTTTTTTTTATTATTAAAGCTTCCATTATTTTTTAGTCTTTTTTTTGCAGGTGGATGCAGTTAATATATTTGTGTTTTCTACTAGTATGTTCCTAATGGAGTCGGGTAAAATTGTGTGTGTGTTTAAATGGGTTCTAATGGAACTGTGATCAGATAGGTGTAATGTAAGACGTCTGGATAAACATGTGGTTTGTGTAGCCGATGTAATTATTTATGAGTCCGGTTTGATCAGGAACACAGTTCCTTAAAGGGCATTTGAACTCATAGATAATGTTCGTTCTTTGTAATTTTGACTTAGTTGGTGTGTTGTTATTTTTGAGGATAAGGTTGGCTGTCTTAAATTTTTATAATAGATAAAAATTGAAAAATTTTTTATTTATATATATATATATATATATATATTTATATATATATATATATCTTGAATGGATAATTAAAAAAAGGATATTTAAAAGGGAAAATTAGAATTTAAAATGTAAAAACAGAGGAAATACTTATTATATTAAAGCGGAATTGCTTGGAAATCCATAGTAATTTTTGGTTTATAAAAAAGACCGACAGTTGGAATGTTTCATCAGATCAAACGGTTTAAAATAATATAAATTTTTAAAATTCATACAGGCACAGGTAAAAAAATCGAAATAATAATTTATTACATGTATTTTAAAATAAAGTTTTAATATTTGGAAGGAAAAAAAGGAAGGTGGAGAAAGAGAAAGATATATGTATGTTAATATATAGATATATGGAGGGGTTCAAATATAGGGATTGATGAACAGTAAAAATGAAACAGCAGACAGGTTGACATTGTAAAACTGGATGAGAAGTAAGGTTGAGATAATGTCTAAAAAAAATATAACAAAGAAAATAAAAGAAAGGAAAGAGAAATGAAAGAAGAAGAAAATAAGGACAAAAGAAAATGATAGGTGATTGGGATTGGTAATCTTCGGGGTGGAAAATTGAATATATATTTAAATTGTCTGTATAATTTTTTAGTTATTTATTACATTACTATAAATTAGTAAAACAAAATTTAAATTAAATTTTTTTTTTTAAATTATATAATAATTTTATCTAAAAAATTTTTCAAGAAAAAACATAAATCCAAATAAATATATGTATAAGTTTTATATACAAAAAAAAGTAAATTGATAAGCAAAGTGTCATTTTAAGTGAATAAAAATAAAAATTTGAAGATCCTCATCTAATTTATTCAAAGGTTTTTTCATTATTTATCTTAAATATATTCATTTCATTTTGTAATTTTCTTATAATCTAGTCATTTTTTAGATTTCTTCACGCACACACACATTCTTTCTCTCACACACACACACACACACACACACACATCTCTCTCTGCACACACACACACACACACACACACACATATCATATATATATATATATATATATATATATATATATATATATATATATCTATATATATTATAGTCTGATGTAGCCAGAAAACCCATGGAAGGGTTTGATTATAGTGGTGAAGAACTTTGCAGGATCATCAACACTTTTTGGAACTACTTTGATAACATGGAATCGGTGCAAAAGATTGACATAAAATGGTAAACAACAGAACTCCAGGTTTTATTAGTCTTGGAGTTGAACCTTATGCAACAAATCCACCAACTTAACAACGGCTTAAATGACAGGCCATTAGTGAAAAAGCAGCTTTCTTTTCAGATGTTGAGGAAAAAGATTTGGGAGCATAATTCAAACATCTGGCTAGGTCTGTTCAGATGCATACATATCATATATATATATATATATATTATATATATATATATATATATATATATAAATATTGAAAACCCAATTTAAAAACCAAATATATATATATATATATTATATATATATATATATATATATATATATATATATATATATGGTAAACAAATTGGAAAAATCTTATTTTTTGCTGAATATCGTTTCTATTATTCCGACTTTTTTCAAGGCAAAAATGAAATCGAAATGTTTTGTTGTTATAGTTTTATTAAAAATCCAAATTTAAAAATATTTTCATTATTGTCCACAGAATTCATCTGCAAATATAACTATATTGTCGACATGGAAAAAAAAATAATAATAATAACTTCCTTACTATAAAAGTAATTTACATTAACCAGAAAAAAAAGGCTTAGACAAAAAATTATATAAAACGGATATATTAAACATATAAAAATATAACATATAGATCTGCTGAAAATAATCTTGTAAATTTTCTTGCTCTCATTTATTGACCATTGAGAAACTTTCCTGATTCCGTAAAAAGTATTGTTGACTTTTCAATTTTCATAAGAGCGTCAAATCTGCCTTCTTGGTCTCTGGTTTTCCATTGACCTTAGGTGGAACAACTACATGGAATCCAATAAAAATTTATTCTCTCGAGCCTGGTTTTCGCGTTAGAATCCATCCTTAACATAAAAATCTACCATTCGTCCACGCATGGAATACTGTTGAACATATACGGTCTATTGACAACGCTGTTCATTTCGATAAAATCCAAAGTGATCGGTCCTGATTGGGGTCTAGCCCTAACTCATTTTCACTGACGTGATACAGCTTCTTAATCTTTTCTATTAGTAATTTAATAGCATCTGCTCTGACGAGTTATTTTCATATGCTGCCCTGACAGCATGATATTTAAGCGTGGTACTAGGTTGGCATCTTGGTCCCATTCGGTCTTTTACTGCGGAAACAGATTTAAGCGCTTCTTCAATTCCAAGAGCTTTTTGAAATTCTTGGAAATACATCTTTCTTGTTATTGACCTGCAAAGTATAATCTTCAAAAGTTTAAATATAATGTCAATCTACAAATTCTGATGTCTTGATACCGGCTTTTATTTTTAATCCTTTCTTTTATAATCCCCTATATCCAATCTTTTCTGTTACTTTCATTTTCTGTAACCCCTGCATTGGTTGGAGGAATGCTTATATATATATATAGTTAAAAATGTCTTAAAAAACATACATATATATATATATATATATATATATATATATATATATATATATATATATATATATATATATATAAAGAAAATGTCTTAAAATACATATATATATATATATAGAAACATTGTACAATCAAATGCTCACGCCACGCAGCCCTATCAATGCCGTCACCGCACTATCACGGTTGTTACCATCCTTTGATGGTTGTCACTGGAGAATCAGAAGTATTGAGCACAAGTACATATCAAGTGCTCCAGACCAGTTGCAATCTTCAGCTGTGCGCCGTGCTTCAGCAATTTTTCGAGTTTTTAAGCTCATTATTTATACACGGAGGGCCCGCAACAAATGGATGATGTTACGTTGCAAACGGTCTAAAAAAGTTGGATGCGACTCTGATAAGAATTTTTGGGTAATCCATACACTTCCTTCCACCGCTGTTTCACCATAAGACATTTTATTTTAAATTTTGGATCCCAGCACACTTGAGGAATCAAGAGGCCGCAGTTCCTCATACCGAAGCAATTGTTCTTTCATTTTTTCTCTAATTTCAACCCTTCTTCCTATGCTACTGTCAGTTCGCCAAGCAAACAGATGTTAGCTTCAATATCAACTAAAACCAGATCTGGTCTCAGACCAGACGCAATTAAATCCACTGGAAATGTAGCATAAACCATCAATTCCAATTTCTTGAGTTTTCTGACCTGGTCTTCTATTGTGACAGTCGCATTTTTGCTTCAGGAAGGCTAACGTTCGCAGGTCCAACGAGGGTATATTAAATTTAATTTTTTTTCCAGAACCATGTTATGTCTGAAATGAAGAACCAGCAATTCTTAAGCATAGCATTGGGGACAATTTGACATTATTTGGCGCAGGTTTTTTAAGCACCACACAAATCCTTTTTAATTTGACATCTGCATTTCCATCTCTTCAAATTTGCCTGTGATACTGCCACATCATATGCTGCCTGTACGAGGAACCTCAAATGTCCTGTGCCTAGACGCCATCAATCAGACCAACTGATCTGAACATTTTCAATATCCTCCCAGTTAAGCCATCGATCCTGCTGGACAGTCCGCACTAAACGTCTCTCCTCTTCGACTTCAATGAACCCCTGTTCCTGTAACTTGCCTTTCCTGTCTACTTTTTCTGACCAGAATCTCTCCTCTCAACTAGACCAAGTCCAGCACGTCCCTTCTTTGAAACACTTTGAATTCTTGCCTAATTTAACATCACTTCCACTGCTGACATCATGTCTGACAAATTTCCACTTTCTTCCTGTATTCACCTAAACATTCATCCCGATTACAGCATTCTAGACTCCACACAGCATGGACTGCAATCTCACAATTTGCAAATTTGAATTTTTTACTTTCCTCCACCAAAGAAGAAAGAGGTTATTGAAGGCCTGCCCCCCTGAGCTTTTCATACAAAGCGACCGACGACAGAATTAATTTGCAACACCAAGCCACTATATATTTTACTTTATTCTATTTTCTTTTTATCCCATATTTATTTTATATTTTTCAATTTTTTTCTATTAATCCCATTTTATTTCTTTCCTGCTTTTTTCGTATTATATATTGTTCACATTCTTCTCGTTTTATTTTTCTTTTATTTCATTTCTTTTGTTTCTTTAATTCTCTTTCTAATCTCTCTTCTTCTATATATATATATATATATATGTGTATGTGTGTGTGTGTGTGTGTGTGTGTGTGTATTTAAGTAACGAAAATCTTGGTAATCCGTATGAATAATCCCAATAATAATAAGTTTTAAAACTCTCCTTCCTTTCTAAACTCGACTATATCTCTCACACTATTCCTCACCACCTTCTATGTCAACTTATATAAGTTTTAATACTACCCGTCAAAAGTGTCAATTTTAAATTCATTTTTCTTTTCACCTTTGAAAGCAAAGTCTGAAGATCCAGAGAAAAATAAAATTCACTGGTGAAATAAATTATAACAAATGGAGCCTTTAATGGATCTGTTTTTCTATAAATTAAAATACACATATACATACATTTATATATATATATATATATATATATATATATATTCGTTATATATTTCATTTTTTTATTTTTTATTTTAATTTCTTTTGCTTTTATATTTGAAACAATCGTTTGGGCACAAGACGTCGCGAACAGTGAACAAGCTTGTCGGGGGCAGAACAATGCAGTCCAAAACAGTTGGATCCTCCTGGGTGCCCCTCAGAACGGCCTTGTCGAAAAAGATTAAATACTGAATTAATATGTATTGTAATAGGCAGTTTTATAACACTAATAGAGTAAGATACTTAAAAATATAACTCTCGTATATATATATATATATATATATATATATATTTATAAAAAAAGAAAATAATAAAATAAAAATTATACTAAGAAAAATCGTTTTTGATAGTTGAAATACTACTTTACGTGGAATTAAAGAATAAGCAATTAAAAAATACTCATCTGTGCAAAAAAAAAAAACAGAAACCTACCTAGACATTTAAGCTGTTCATTTTCATTTTCTTAGAATTTTAAATGCATTTTTTTAAACACACACCCTCATTTTTGATCTTCTCATCAAATTTTATTGTTTATTAATATATCAAGATATATATAATATATGTTGGATGCCACACAAAAAAAACAAAAATGAATAAATTCTAAACCCATTTTACCCTAAATTCTTTTATTGGGGGCTGTTAAGTTTTATATTCTTTTTTCATGTTGTTCTATTTTCTTTAATTTAAAAAATATATTTATTTTAACTCCTTTCACTTGGAGTTTATATATTTTCTTTTTTTCAAAGTTTTGTTTTCATTAATTTTTGAGTTCAGTCCAGGATGTTCTGTTAGGGACATTATCTCTTTCGACGAAGCCAACTTGCATTAAAAAAAAATAAGGTAAATATATATTTTTAACATGCTATCCTTTTTATCCCCAGCCAAAAACAAAACAAACGTTTGTTTAATTTTTTTAAGGGGACTTTAATCTTTTAAATGTATTGAGTATTTGATATAATAAATACATTTGACTAAACCATAAAAATATTTTATTGACTCAGTTCTTTGTCAATTAAATGCAGTCATTTCATTAATTTTGATTGCTTGTTGCCAAAAATTCTATGATAAAAATGTTTTGTTTGCATTGGAAAAATTTGGGAAAAAAAACAGGGTTAAATGAAGGGAAAAAGGACATAATCATTTTTTACTTATGAATTACAAATAATGTAGTCATAGGTCATGCAAAATATTTCATAATAAACTGTGAAAGAAAGAAAGAAATGAAAGAAAGAAAAAAGAAAAAAAAAGAATGGAAATATTTAAAAAGTCAGAAAAGCAGGAAATATTTCGAAAAGCATTATGCAAAAGAAAGAAAGTTTGCTAAAATGGTCAGAATTGTTTTAATATAATGAGAATGGGAAACAAATGAAAATAAAAAAACAAAAGAAATATATAATTCTCAGCCCATATAGACAAATAAAAGGATATAAAGATGGCCGAAGAAAATTAGAAAGAAAGAAAGAAAGAAAAAAGAAAGAAAAGGAACATAGAAGAAGAAAGAAATTTTAATGGCCGAAAACATAAAATAAAAAGCAAATGAAATAACGTTACAGCCCATGAAATGTATTAAAAAAGAAAAAAGAAAGGAACTTAAAGGAAGAAGAAAGAAAGAAAAAAGGGTAAATGGTCAGAAAGAAAGAAAGAAAAGAAAAAAAGAAAAAAAGATGGAAAAAATGAAAGTCAGAAAGAACGTGTTTCTTTTCTATTTCCATGAAGAAAGAAAAAGAAAGAAAGAAAGAAAGAGCAAAAAGAAAATGGTCATGAAAGAAGAAAAAAAAAGAATGGAGGAAGTAACTGAAAATCGAAAAAGCAGTTGTGTGTCATTGCCAGCCAACAAAAAAATTGAATGAAAAGAAAAGAAAGAAAGAAAGGCTTCTGGTGAGAAGAAAAAAGAAAATAAAAAAAGGTTAAAAGAAAGAAAAAGAAAGAAAGAAATTGTGAAACAAAGAAACAAACAAACAAACAAAACAAATAAAATAAAAAATAAAGGGAATGTTCAGGAGAAATAAACAAGAAAGAAAGAAAGAAAGAAAGAAAGAAAGAAAAGAAAAGGAAGAAAGAATGAAGAATGAAATGAAAGAAACAAGAAGCAAGTTGTGTCAGAAAAGAGTGTGAAATAATTTTGAATTCTTGAAAAAATAAAAAAAAAAGTGAAAATATGAAGAAAGAAAGAAATGAAAGAAAAAAGATAGAAAAATGAAAATACATAACATAAATACAAAAAAAAAAATAAAGGAAAAAAAACACAAAATGAAGGGAGTTTAAGAAAGAAAGAATAAGGAAAATCATACTCCAAATACTATGAAATAAGAAAAAGACAATTTGAATGAGAAATAACTCCACCTCAAGGAGAAAAAACAGAGAAAAATGCTATATAAAATTAATGCTATTTGTGGGATGAAATGTGGTCAGAATGAAAAAATGCAACATCAGGAATATGAGCGATGTTCTAAGCAACTCAGATGTGACACATGACAGATAATTGAGAAAGAAAATAGAAAAAGATAAGATTAAAAAAAAAGAAAATGAAGGAAGGGCGAGGGAAAATCAAGAAAATTGAATAAACGAAAAAAAAAAAATTTAGAAAAGTAGATAAAAAACAAGAATAAAATAAAAGGTGTAAAAAAAAATGAAAGAAATAAATTAAAAAAAATAAAATAAAAAACAAAAAACAAACAAACAAAAAGGCGAAAGAAGAAATAGACGCTAAAAACGAAATCATAAAATTCACAGTAAATTTCTTAAAAGGAATGAAAGAAACCATTAAAAAGAAGGAAAAAAAAGAAATATCACCAAACAGCAAAAGAAATAGAAAGATAATAGAAGGAAAAGAGAGAAAAAGAGGAAAGAAACGCATATCCAAAAAGAATTTAATTTATAAAGAAAGAAATTTTCAACAGAAAAAGAAAAGAAAAGTGAAAAAAGAAAAAAGAGGAAAAAGAACAGAAAAAAGAAAGAGAAAGAAAGAAAATAAAGAAATGGGAAGAAAACTGAAAGAATATAAAAAAATGAAGTTTAAAAATAGTGTTCAAATTTAAAATTACAAAGACTTTTATTCCTGCAAAATGAAAGAAAATTCGGAAAAAATTAAAAGATACAACTTTGTGGATGGACTTAGTCGTCAAATTCTCTGCCGAAAATATTGAAAAAAATGGCGCATTTTTTGCATTTATCTTCCTAATTTTTTTATTTTTTTTTATTTTATTTTATTTGTAATACCAACTTTCAGACGTTCCACACACACATATACATATATGTTCAAGAAAGCAAACAAAAAAAAAAAAAAAAAAAAAAAAAACAAGTGTAAAGAGTTGGCGTCATATCCCAACATTACCAGTGGAACATGAAAGAACCGAGAAAGAATAGGAAGAAAGTTCAAGATTTTGAAGAAAAAAAAAAAAAAAAAAAAAAAAAAAAAGAAAAAAAAAAAAAGAAAAAAAAAAAAAAAAAGAAAAAAAAAAAAAAGAAAAAAAAAAAAAAAAAAAAAAAAAAAAGAAAAAAAAGAAAAAAAAAAAAAAAAAAGAAAGAAAAAAAAAAAAAAGAAAAAGAAAGAAAAAAAAAAAAAAAAAAAAGAAAAGAAAAGAAAAAAAAAAAAAAAAAGAAAAAAAAAAAAAAAAGAAGAAAAAAAAAAAAAAAAAAAAAAAAAAAGAAAAAAAAAAAAAAAAAAAAAAAAAGAAAAAAAAAAAAAAAAAAAGTCGGCCAAGGGGAAAAAGGAAAAGGTGAGGTCGATTTATTTATCTTTTTTTTTTTGTATTTATTTATTCTTTATCGTTCAAGAAGAGTTCCCACACTTCTGCCATCTCCCACCTCTCTTTCTCGCTACTTCTTTTTTTTTTTTTTTTTTTTTATTTCCCTTTTTTCTTTTTTTTTTTTGTTTTTTTCACTGTTTCCTTTCCTTTTCTTCTTTTTTTGTTTTTCTTTTTTCTTTCGGTTCTCTCTAATCTCGCTCATGTGTCACGGATTTTGGTAAGCATGAAAATACTGGAAGATACATCATTTTCTTTCTTCATATTTTCATTTATTTTGTTCTTATTTTTTATCGTCTGAAGAAATCGTTCGCACTTTCAACCCCCCCTCCCTTCCTCTCTCCTCTCTCCTCTCTCCCACTCTTTCTTTTCACACTCTTCTGCCCTCTGCTTCTTTTTTCTTTTGTTTTTCTTTTTTCGTTTTTCTCTTTGTTTTTTATTTTTGTTTCAGTTCTAACTCATTATCATCACAGATTTTATACATGCAAATGTATCGGCAACAGCAAAAAAATTAATAGAATTCTATCATTCTCAATAAAAATACTTTAGCCAACTTTCGAAAAACTAACTTCTTTTCTTTTCTTGGAATAACCATTTTATTGATGATGATCAGACCCAACCAAAAAATTTCAATCCCACTCTGAACCGACAGATTTTAAGTGTTTCAATTCGATTTGGCCATGTCCAGAAAGGTATAAATACAGAGATTTGTTTTTTGCTCAAGGTCCGCAAACGGCTCTTTTAATGTTTTGAATTCACAGAGCTTCTTCCAAGGCTATAGAACTTTCTCTGTCCTACTAGGTGATAGGGGAAGAAGAAGATATTATCAAGGGTAGTAGCACGTAAGTGTATGTTTACTTAATACTGAACTGCCACGATTTTTTTTCTTTTTCCCTTTAGAAAAACTTTTATTCGTTTCTTTATTTGACTATATTTCATTTTTTTCCCCTCTCACTTCTAAGAATTCATTTTCACTGAGGCTACTCGCATATTTTACAAGCATAAAAAATATATTTAGTTAGAGACGCAGGGGCATGAGACTACAGAGGACTCTCTCAATGCCCAATTGACAAAGAAAGAAAGAAAAAGAAAGAAAGAAATTAGTTTGAAAAAAACTGGAATTAAACACATTACCGGATTAGAAATTGAAGAAAGAAAGAAAAAAAAAAAAAAAAGAAAAGAAAAAAAGAAAAAAAAGAAAAGAAAGAAAAAGAAGAAAAAGAAAAAAAAAAAAAAAAAAAAAAAAGAAAAAAAAAAAAAAAAAAAAAAAAGAAAAGAAAGAAAAGAAAGAAAGAAAAAAAGAAAAAAAAAAAAAAAAAAAGAAAAAGGAAAAAAAGAAAAAAAAAAGAAAAAGAAAAAAAAAAAAAAAAAGAAGAAAAAGAAGAAAAAAAGAAAAAAAAAAAGAAAAGAAAAGAAAGAAAAAAAAAAAAAAAAAAAAAAAGAAAAAAAGAAAAGAAAAAAAAGAAAAGAAAAAAAGAAGAAAAAGGAAAGAAAAAAAAAAGAAAAGAAAAAAGAAAAAAAAAAAGAAAAAAAAAAAAAGAAAAAAAGAAAAAAAAAAGAAGAAGAAAAAAAAAAAGAAAGGGAAGAAAAAAAAAAGAAAAAAAAAAAAAGGAAAGAAGAAAAAGAAAAAAAAGAAGAAAAAAAAGAGAAGAAGAAAAATAAAAAAAAAAAGAAAAGAAAAAAGGAAAGAAAAAAAAGAAGAAAGAAAAGAAATGAAAAAAAAGAAAAAAGAAGAAAGAAAAATAAAAAGGAAAGATGAAAAGAAAAAAAAAAAAGAAAGAAAAAGAAAAAAAAAGAAAGAAGAAGAAAAAAAAGAAGAAGAAAAGGAAGTAAAAGAAAGAAGGAAGAAGAA
>CAHIKZ030002366.1:0-17500 GCA_903632075.3 Acanthosepion pharaonis
AACTCAAGCTTTGTTTTGACATTTAAATTGACCATTTAAAATTTCACAAAATTGTCCTGAACAAATTCGCGTTTCTGTCTATATTTCTTTTGAAGTATTATAATTATTTACATTATTTACAATGTTCGGACTGTTATCCTCATCATTGTGGAACTACACACTTGTGCAAATTAATAGAATCAAAAAACGAATAATTCTATTATTATTTACTTTTTTTTGTATTTTTCCAATGAAACATGACCCAGTGCACATGTTAGCACTTTGTATGTCCATTCCACGGTGTCGTTCCTTGCAGATTGACTATAGATTCTCGATAGCTGTACGATTTTGTCGTGGCCTATGCGTAGCTCACAATATGGGCTCTCTTTTTTGGTTACAACCAAGCTTCTTCTTATTAATAGTTAACCCTTTAATAGCTAGCCTTTTCTTCTTGCTTTCTTTTAATACTTTGTCTAAGTTATTTCAAGATTCCATATTTATAAAAGCATATATATACACACTGACCCGAAATTGTAGACCGGAAATATAACAAGATCAGTGCGTTTTCGTTAAAGACACTGGAACAAGGAATGAGATATTTATGCTCAGAATGATATCAGGAAGAGCAAAAGATTATGCAGAAACTTTTGATAAAGAACTTAACAAAAAACTGTTGGAACTGGTCGGTAACATATTTGGGAAGGGTTTTAGAGTAATCCAGAAAATATGCCGAGAGCAAACCGCCAGCATAGGATAGAAAAGGAATTCAGTACATATACAAAAATAGTAATGAATGTAAGACAAGGATGGGTCTTCTCACCGGACTTATTAAACGTATACAACGAGTCGATTCCGAGAGAACTAGAAGTTCTAATAGGATTCATTATCGGCGGCCACAATCTTAACAACATAAGATACGCAGATGACATAGTGCTGATAGTAGATACGGAAAGGAAACTACAAGACCTCGTATAGAAATTAGCGGAGGAGAGCAAGATGAAGGGACTAAGTATAAGCTACAAGACAGAAAGGATGAGCCCAAAATGAAATTTACAGGCCGGGAAGATTAAAATTAAGCAGGTATAGAATTTTAAATACTCGGGAAGTGTTCTAGCAGTGACGTATTGGGAAGGCCAAAGACGCATTCTAAAAGCTAAGTATTATGGGATATGAAAATGTCGTTGGAAACAAACAAATGAGTAATGAACTCTTACGTGATATCTGTGCTCCCCTATGTCAGCGAATACTGGAAAATCTTCTCAGAGATGATGAAGAATCTTAAATCAACAGAAATATGGTTCTACAGAAAGATGCGAGGATACCATGAGCTGAACATGTGAGTAACAACGACCATTTGGAGAGAATGGAAACACTAAGAAAACTTATACTAAATATCAGGAAGAGACAGTTAAAATTCCTGAGATACGTAATGAGGGAGGGGGGCTTGGAAAATTTGATCGCCCATGCCCTGAAGGGACACGACACATAAAAGGAAAAGATAGACTTTCTTCTATTCTTTCTTTTTTGCAAATTTCTCTTTTTTTACTTTTTTTCTCGACAAAAGAGAACAATGGACAATACAAAGAATTACTGACGGGCTGAAAATTCTAAAAATCCGAAGTGGAAGCTGCACTGGGAAAATTGAAAATAAACAAAGCGGCAGGGCCAGTCGGAATTTCAATAAGGATAATAGACAATTTCGTTATAGACAAGATTACAGAAATAATAAATGAAACCTACAACAGTGGTGAAATACTGGAAGACCTAAGCAGTTCTATTTTCATAGCTATGCTTAAGAAACGAAGCGTAAACGAATGTGAACTCCATTGAACAATCAACGATGCCATATAACAAAACTCATCATCCGAATTCTGATGAATAGAGCGCGCAGCGGAATCAAGGCAAGGAATAGTAAAAGTTAAAGACACCGGAACAAGGAACGCGATATTTATGTTATCAGAATGAGTATACAAATGCAGAAGAGCGTGCACCTGTTTTATAGACTGCACAAAGTACGCCTCAGATATCTGTTAGAGCTGCTCAGCAACCGTGACATATTTGGGAAAGCCATTAGAATGACCAAAGATTTCTACTAGTCGCAAAACGCCTACATAAGGATAAAAATGAGTTATGCAGAAAAAAAAGAAAAAAGAAGTGTGTCTTCTCACCGGACTTATTCAATCTACAGTAGCGGCCATAATATAAGGAACGGAAACAACAAAGACATAAATATGGGTATTACTCAAAAAGTAATGCATGATTAGCAATGAAATTTTTACCGAATAAAGATTAGGGTCTAATGCATAAATATTATACAATGTTACAAAAATTTACATAATAATTTGTTTTTTTTTAAATCAAGATTAAATGGAACAAAGGAAATAAGCTACTGGACAGAACTTAAGGAACGATCTTGTTAATACTTGATTGTGAAGAAAATATCAACAAAATTTAATATTTGGTAAACATCCCCTTATTTTCAATGACTTCTCTGCATCGTCGACCATATGATCTAATTAATTTCTTGCAAAAATCACCAGTAATTCCCTCCCATTCGTCTTTTAATAACTCCCATAGGTGATCCTGGTTTTTCGGGTTTCTTTTCTGAGCCATTTCTCCAATTATCTTCCAAACATTTTCTATTGGATTCAGGTCGGGGCTCTGGGCTGGCCACTTCATTAGGGCGATTCCTTCTTCAAATAAAGCCATAACCTTCTGAGCCTTGTAGCAAGGTGAATTGTCCTGCATGAAAATAGGAGATTCATGAAGATTATGATGTAATCTTGGTACCACATGCTGCTGAAGAAGCCTTTTGTAAATCTCAGCGTTGATATTGCCATGTACGCGGATGATAGGGCCAACTCCTGCAGAAGAAATCATTCCCCACACCATCACACTACCGCCACCAAACGTAACGGTTTTCTTGACAGATTGAGAAAACAGTCTTTCACCTGTTCTAGAATATCATGATCACCCACGTCCTGAAAGAACACGGCACATAAAAGAAGAAGAATCTGTCTCAAGAAGTCAAGGAAAATATGGAGAGCCACAATCGTTTAATTCTTGAAGAGACATGACATAAGATAATATTTATGGCATCGACTCTTGGACGGTCTCTTCAAAGAGACTCATGGCAACGGAAGTATGGTTCTACAGAAGGATGCTGAGGATATGATAGACGGAACATGTGACGAATGATGAGGGTTTGGAGAAGATGTAAGTTATTTTTCTTGCTTGGTACGAAATGGAAAATAAAACGACTACTAATATTGTAGTAGTAGTAGTTAAACGAGGAGGGATGGGTCCTGCCAGGTCGACTTTACTAAAATCACGCTACAATGACTCTTCAAACACTCTTAATATATTTGGGAAGGATTTTAGAGTAATCCAAAAAATATGCCAGGAGAAAACTGCCAGCATAGGATAGAAAAGTAATTGAGTAAATATACAAATATAGTAAAGTGTGTAAGACAAGGATGGGTCTTCTCACCGGACATATTAAACCTATAAAATCGATCCCAGCTTGCGGAACCTATGGAAAGTGACTGAAAATACCATGTTTCCCAAGACTTGTCAGTGAAACTGGGTAGACGGATCATTTGTGGGACGTCGATAGCTGTGGTAGCCACAAGACATCGTGGCCGAGGGCTTGAGTGTGCTAGCCTTGTTCAAATTGTTGATCACGCTAGATAATATGCTCATTTCCAGAAACCGTAACTAAGGTCTTCTCAGCATAGTAGCAGTATAAACCACAGGCGGGTTCTGTGGGCGTTGAATAAACACAGATGTGCCTAAGGAAGCGTCTGCAGTAGGGATTGGCTATATATAAACAGAAATTTGACATTAAAGAATTTGAAAACGTTGGAAAGCGTTCTTCCTTAACGATCCTTTCCAACCCACATTTCGTCAGAAGGATACGTTTGTAAATATTAAAATGTCAGAATAATAATTCGCACTGCGAGAAAAGACAAATATATGGAGGAGGAAAGAGGAAACATGACTAAATATATCAGCGGGGGAAATATTCTAGCAAAAGAGCCAATGCTTCTTAAATGATTACTAAAATGGAAAAAAAAGATCACTTACATACCTCCTAAAAGACCGCGAGAACGAACCAACAGGATGCACTTTATGTCTTCACAGAGACGGTTGACCAAGTTTTTTTTAAAAATCCCTTCTCATATGCCGTCCTGGGTAAGACCATAAACTACATCCGCGTCCTGGGTAAGACGAAAAACGACACCCTACAGCAAAGCCTCTGATCAGGAGGTTTTGTGGAGCGTAAAACTACCTCTTAATCGTTGGTGTTCCCAGGTCCACCCTGACCCAGGGTGGTAGCACCTGTTAGGATCCCAGCTATTGGGAAATAGTTATCCCCGAAACTGAGGTAACAAGCATTATTAAAGTTTAAAAATAGGTCTTAATACTAGAAATACTTTGTAAAAAATTATTACCAGAGATAACATTTTTGAGGAAAAATACTATTACCAGAAATATGATTTTGAAAAAAAAAATAATATTACTAGCTATACATTTTCAAGGAAAAAGTATTACCAAAAATAGATTTTTGACAAAACAAAACATTACCAGGAAAAAAGTTGTTGGCATTAAATAACCCATTGGTCTTGATATATACCAAACCAAACCTTCTAACATGCATAAATTCTGAGTGGGGCTAGAAATCTGCATAGGACAATAAAGGAGTTGTCGTTATATCTTGCCACATCTTCTTGATTGTCTAGTAAATGCTGACCAATGGTGGAGTCCTTAAATTAAACATACCACGTCTTATATTTACAGGGACATATTGTACGATTCAGATTTAGAGTCAGGGATTGGCTAGCACTGACATTTAAATTTATAAACCACAGATCTTCCTTGGAGGTAGGACAAACGAAGGTAAAACCGGATTAGCCTTGAAGGAAACATGTAACAGAACCGCTGAAATACCCAATATAACACAGGCTGACACACACACACACACACACATATATATATATATATATATATATATATATAATCTATTCGAAAATTATAACATAAACATTGTCATGGTCAGAAATCACTACAAAAATAGCCATTTTGTTTCAACACTTCTGTTGTCTTATCAAGTGATGGTGTTGTACGTAGAATAAATATTCAGCACTTTATAAGAATAGTATTTTTGGTTATTTGAATTTATTCGGTATACACCAACTGTACATATATATATATATATTATATATATATATATATATATATATATATATATATATATAAGAAATATATTCTCAAGGTGTGCTATATGTTGATTTTGGGATAAATTGCTCAATATCAGAGATAGAGTTTGTGTAAATATAATTTGAACATTGAAGCCAACACATAGAGGCGACAGAAAAACGCTAGACCCATTTCGTCAGGCCGATATATATATATATATATATATATATATATATATAATATTAATCCTCTTCATCTCCCTCCAGCTATGGGTTCTATAGCCTTTGATGGCAACAAAATAGGAGAAGGACAACTCTGAGTTAAAAACTGCGGAGGGTCGTTTGGGAACCTTGTGGCATGCATTCGGTGCACCAAGTTTCTGTATTCGGCCTTAAAAAAAAGTGTGGCTGGTCTTGCACGAGGCCTTCACCACTATAATCATATCTCATGTCGGTTTCCTGGGGACTTATATATATATGACCCTCATACGTCGAAAATATTTATATTTTCGATTATATATATATATATAACAATCAGATATATAATCCAGAGTTCTCTAGCATTTATTTTTTTAAAACAGTTTTCGATACACAGTAGAGCACAATATTATAAATAAATAAATTGTAAATAACAATTTTTTATATTGTATTATATATTCTTTAAAAAATAATTAATTAAAAAATTGCATAATTATAAATCTATTATTTGATCTAATACAAGAAAGTTTGAAAATGTGTAATTAAATTCTATTTTAATTTTACCGTAAATAGTAAGTATAAAAAATATAACATTTTAGAACTTTATAAATTAAAATATAATTATAAAAATTAATCATATACGAAAACCCGTTTAAGAAAATCTCAATGTATTTTATAAAATAAGAAAATAAATAAAAAGTAAATAACTAATGACAGTTGTATTTTAGTTTATCATAAATAAACCAGACTGTGATGACATGTTCTCATATAAAGAAGCTAGTATCAACAGTCAGAAATTTCTAACCCACACCTAACCTTAACCGATACTTCCTCTGCCACTGTAAATTATTCTTCTATCCTCATTCGTCAAAAAAAAAAAAAAATTTTAAATTCTCTTTCCCGCACAACTTAAACTACATAATAATTTAGATTATATAAAAAGAGTAAATCATTTTTTTCGAAAATTTCATTATCGCTTAAAATTGAAACTAAACATTAAATTTCAAGTTTAATTTAAGATTTAGGTTTTGGTTTCGAAACATGGCCAAAATGTGTCGAGATGAAAACATTTTTAAAAAATTAATATATATATATATATATATATATATATATATATATATATATATAATATATATATATATAAGAAAAGGTTATATTTAGTTCCAACGAAATTATTTGTATATTAAAAAAGAGAAACCGCAAACGTTTTCTGTTGTAATGCTGATTTTTTTTTTAATATTATTCTTTATTTTAAATAATTTTGCTACCCGTTTGTTTCCGGTATTTGTTTACATTTGATACGCCAGAGCAGTCATGAATTTACTGAGATTCATGGAAGATTGAAGTTTATAATATAGTAAATTCGACTATGCCTACCGAACGCTCCTTTTTGGCCGAGAGGTTTTAATTGTCAGCGTAAATGGCGGTTCTGTAAGGGATGCAGGTTCGAATCCTGTCAAAGGACGAATATTTTCTATGAAAATTTCTCGGACATTCAGGTTTGGTAATGTTATTTAATATTATTTATTATAAACAGAGCATTTACTTTAATACTTGTATTTAAAAAAAGAACGTTAAACATAAAATGTCTTTAAAAAATAAATTGTCGGATTTTGTCCATTTCTTAATATATGACGTCATTTGTTTACATTTGATACGAGATTCATGGAAGATTGAAGTTTATAAGTTTAAATTCGACCTTAAACCGAACGTTCCTTTGTGGCCGAGAGGTTAGGCACGTCAGCGTAAATGACGGTTCCGTATAGATGCAGGTTCGAATTGTCAAAGAAATTTTCAAACGATTCAATAAAATTTTTTTCGGACATTCAGGTAAATGTTATTTAATACTGTTTATTATAAACAGAACATTTACTTAAATACTTGTATCTGTAAAAAAGAACGTTAAACATAAAAATGTCTTTAATAATATATATATATATAAGAAATATAAAAGGAGACGTTAGAAGTATAGAGTTGGAGTAGAATTTTAAAGGACCGGAAATGGAACCCTAAACAGGAAACAAAGGATAAGTCTGTTTAAAAGACCGAGAAGGAGTGTGAACTGAGCGATATATGAACGTATCTACTCTTATTTTGGAAAATAAAATAAAAAAATAAAAAAAATAAATCATATCAAATCAAATAAATAATAAAGAGATTAGGCGGAGATGTTAGAAGTATAGAGTTGGAGTAGAATTTAAAAGGAACCGGAAACCCAATCCTAAACAGGAAACAAGCGATAAAGACTATTTTTGTTCAGCAGACGTCACAGAAAAAGATGACGGATATTCCTGCTTTGCTTCTTTTCATACTATAGCAACATATTCAACACCGAAAGTTGCATTAAAAATATAAATTAAAATTTTGCATAAACCTGCACCATCTTTTTCAAACTGATTCCCATAAATACGATATATACCTAAAGCTAACCTGGGAGAAATAGTGGTGATATCTTTTGGGCAGCATTAAAATTTTCTGTCTCTCCTTTATAGATTTGCTAGAATGCAATCGTTATTTTTTTTTTCACTAGCAACAGAATTTACTGCTGCAGTCTAACATATTTGACTAAGAAATCAAATCCTACCAGTGGTATCACAACCAGCATAAATAACTGGTGTTATCTTACATGAACCATGATAGAGCTATTGATCGTCATTAATTATTTCCGAAGCAGAATCTGTCTTATCAAATGAAACCTCACAAAAAAGTAAATGGAGGAAAGTATTAAAACCGTCACAACAAAAAATCGGGATAAAAAAAAAAAAAATGAAAGAATAAAACATAGATGAAACAATAAATAAGAGAAGTAAAAAGAAAAATCACAACGAAAACGGAAACCTTAGATTCGGATTAAAAGATGGAAGCCTGATAAAACGCAAAATGGTGTCGGGGTCTAGACAGAGCCATTAAAACGTCTTTGACAGCCGCGCCCTCTGACGGATCGTGTCAAAAATAACAGGAAATGCAATGCATAATCGGTCACGTGTGCAGTGACGACATTTAATCACCCGCTTTTAAATGCGGCTCAATTTCCGACTTGGAGACATTTGTTTATTTGGACACTTTTATCGTTATATGTTTATTTGTACCCATTTATTGTGACGACTTTCTTTCGTCCTGTGTCTAGTGGAGATCTCAGCGGACCACGTGAAACAAGTCTTTTCAATATTCTAACGCTTCGGGAGTTTAAGTAGTTCTAGTGAAGATGTCGTGTTTTTTTACAGATATCCTAATCCTCCTCCTCCTCCTTCTTCTTCTTCTTTATTTTTTTCTTATTATTATTATTATTATTATTATTATTATTTTCTTTGATTTCTGGCGTTTACACATTTCTTTCCGGGTCCCGCCCAGGGACCTAAGGTTAGAAATGGCATCATGACACTTTCCAAAAAAAAAAAAAAAAAAAAATTACATAGATAAAGCCCTTCGTAAAGTGTGGGCTGTACTTGTAAGACAATTTTTTGTATCTCTTTGAGGCATGGACTTCCAGGAATCCCTTCAATTAGTCTACTGCAATCTTTTTCCAACCAGTCCTAGGGCTCCAACTACAACTGGGATTGTTGATGTTCACATGTGCCACATTTTTGAGATTTCTATTTCAAGGTGCTTGTATTTTGACAGCTTTTTGAATATCTTTAAAGATACAATGCAGTATACCAATAAGGAGGCACTTTTTTTTTGTTTGTGGTCTTTAATAACAATATCTGGGCGGTTGGCTTTGATTGTTCTGTCAGTGAGTATTATGTAGTCCCATAGAATTGTAACAGATCCCATCTCCGTAACCGGGTCTGGGTGGTGTTCATACCAGTTTACCAGTTTCTTTCAGTTTCCTTCCCGTAGAAGTTGCAGATTTTTCACTGCAGATATTGACCCACTCTGTCATGCCGGGTTTTATATTCAGTGGGTGCCAATATCGTGCAACCTGATACAATATGATCAATCGTTTCTGGATATTTATAACAGAATCTGCATTTTGGGCTGACACAATATTTTAGTATATGTGCTTGATAATTCCTAGTTAGCAAGCATTGGTCCTGCGCAGCAAGGATAAAACCTTCAGTTTCCGCTTTCAACCCTGCACTACATAGCCACTGATGGGTACGGGTTTTGTCTCAGTCAGCTTGTTTGGTACGGGCAGAGTATTGGCCATGAAGTGGTTTATCTTGCCATAGCTTCTGTATCTGGTCGATTGCATTCGTCTTTGCTGTCTTTTTTATAAGTATTTTGCAGTTTCAGCCGGTGTATTGCACTGTAGTTGCATCTCTACGGTCATTTGAAACTCCATTTTTAATTTGTTGGCTTCTTCTTCTTTTTTTATTATTATATTATTATTATTATTATTATTATTATTATTATTCCTTTCATTTATTTTGGGTCCCGACCAGAGACTTTGTGAGTTCAATTTTTGTATTTCTTTAAGGCATGAGCTACCAGGGATTCCTTCAGTGAGTATATTGTAATCTTTTCCAATAAATCCGAGGGCTCCAACTACAACATTTCTTGTTGATGTTTCATCTGCTACATGTTTGAGATTTTGATTTCGAGGTCCTAGTAATTTGATAGCTTTTTGAAGATCTTTAAAGATATATTTCAGTCTGCAGGGACTGCCATACCAAATAAGGATGCAATTTTATTATTATTATTATTATTATTATTATTATTATTATTTATGTTGTTGTTGTTGTTATTTATGTATGTTATGTTTCCTGCTTTGAATCCTGTAGAGTTGGTTCCAAACTATGGTACTTAAGCCCTCTAAGAGAATTATCATTTATTTGATAGCACTTTTCTTAGTATAGGGGATATTCCTAGTGGTGGATGGACAATTGTGTACTGGATATTTTTGTCCCGGACAATTGCGTGTCAAACAATTGCGTCCCTGGACATTTGCGTCCCTAGACAAATGCGTCCCAGGATAAATGAGAACCTCTGATAATTAACTGAAGTCACCATTTGTTTAATATAGAAATTGGCACACCAATACCTTAAATTACTCTAAACAAGAAGAAACATAATTACTATAAATAAAAAAAGAGAGAAAAATTTCTTTTTTAAAGTAAGAGAAAATTAATCTAGCAGTTTCAGTTCACTCCAGCATTGCGTACCACAAACATCTAATAAATTCTGGATTTTATAGACTATATTTTTATTTGGACGAAGGAAATTACAGCTACACCTATCAGAAGAGAAACGCCGATGATACAAAAACATACTGGCGATATGGAGAGCGATCTTGCAACACTGTTAAGCTGTCATTGAATTTTAAACAAAAAATAAACTTTAAGTTTCTTTTTCAAAATTTATGGTAATTGCTTTTAAAAGACTCAAAAAATTATCAGAGGTCCGCACTTATCCAGGAACCCATTTGTCTAGGGGCGCAAATGTCTAGAGATGCAATTGCTTGCTACGCAGTACGCAACCGTCCTAGAACCGTTCTTAGTAGAGCGATTTTCTGGGTAATTTGTATGTCGATGTTACCTGGGATACCGTTAGTAAAATTGTACATTCCTTTTCTCATGAAGCTCAGAACACTTATTGGTACAGTGTCAGTTTTCATTCTCCATATCCTGTTAATCTCGATCTCCAGGTCCTTGTATTTGCATAATTTCTCGATAATTTATATTGGGGTGGTTCTCTCAGATGGTACTGCTAATGTCAATAAGCATACACTTCCTGAATTTCTTGTCTTTATAAAATTATCAGGTCTGTTATTGACCTGTCAGCAGGAATTGGCATCTTACAGAGGAGAGTTACGCTACGTTCTTATGTCTGTGGGTATATCTAGCTTTTATGAGCTCTGGACAGTCTGAGATAATATGGTCGACAGTTTCATCAAATTTTCCGCAGATCCTGCATTTCGGGTTAGTTCTATTTTTGATTATGTGACAATGATATGATCGGGTTGCGAGGCTTTGATCCTGAGCTGCAAGAATTAGGCCTCGTGCCTCAGCTGTTGTGGTTTTTGCAGTTAGTTCAAGTTGGATCAGAACTTGGCCTCCTACAGCTATTGGTACATACAGCCAATCAACATCTGATTTCGGGTGGCACATTCTCACATTTAGGTAAGCATTTTTCTAGTCTTGTTGTCCTATATTTTAATGTCATTCAGTTCTCTTTAATAATGTTGAAACTGTATATTAATACGGGTATAGCTGCATATTAATACGGGTGTAGCTGTATATTAATACGGGTATAGCTGCATATTAATACGGGTGTAGCTGTATATTAATACGGGTATAGCTGTATATTAATACGTGTATAGCTGTATATTAATACGGGTGTAGCTGTATATTAATACGGGTATAGCTGTATATTAATACGGGTATAGCTAATATTAATGTCCCCATTAAGTGCGCTTTCTAGTAACAAACGTACATTCCTATAATATTCTTTTCAGATTTTTTTTCTTCATAATTGAATGTTGTATTCCGTCTCAATCATTAATTCCTAATTAATTGATTCATTAATTAATTAATTTCTATGTACCATTTTGATCTAGTTCCTTAATCTTATTGTTGATATCAAAGACTAAATCTTTACTTTTCGTTAGTTTATCGCCGTTGAAGTTTTTCCACACTAATGTCTTCGCTGAAGATTTTGACAATGGTGAGTAGGTTTTCTGCTAGCTGTCATCCTTGGAAAACGTTTTGAGTTCATCAATATACAATAGGTGATTCATTTTGCCATTCAGTGACTTGTATCCGTAGCTAAATTTGTTCAGTAGTTGAGCGGTAATAAAAATGAATCTCATTGTAAAATCCCGCTTTTGATGTTGATTGGTCTTGATGTTAATAAGGTGTTTGTATGATTTAGGTTTTGTGAAGTGTTCCTTGTTTTCACCTCTTCCAATATTGTTTTGTTGATAATTTGTCGACCCTTGCACAAGTAACTTTTACATCCCTTCTGTTCTGCTAGAAGTAAATTGTTTTTCTCAAAGAAGTTGTGTCCCCTCTCGGTTATGAGAGAAGTGAAAACCTTGGACATTTTTGTTAGGCAGTTGATGATCCTATAATTCTTAGGTTTCTGTGTCTATTCTGTTTTTGAAAGTAGGTATGTTACTTCCCACGTGAGATATTTGGAGCATTTTTCTGGGTTTAAGATTATATCATTGTATAACTCTGCATGGTGCTGGTGGGTCTTAGATAGGTTTATTATTATTATTATTATTATTATTATTCCTTTGATTTCTGGGATATACTAATTTATTTCCGGGTCCCAACCAGAGACCTAAGGTCAGAAATGGCCTCAGCACTTTTCCCAATGAGCATCTTTTTTGAAAAATAAAACGGATCCTTATCCAAAATCTTGCTAACTTTTCAGTTTCTTTGGAGATCATTCTTGTATCATATGGAGCAGCAAAGTCAATAATTTTACACATGCTATTCTCCATATCTATAACAATATAAGGACGGGTCTTCAAAGACCTGAGCTGTTTGGACTGAAAAATCCCAAAATACATTGGGACTGTCATTTTCTACTACTACTACTACATTTGACTGAGATCCATACCACTTCTCTTTTACACAGAATTATTATTATTATTATTATTATTATTATTATCATTATTATTATTAGTAGTAGTAGTATAGTAGTAGTAGTTCTATTTGTAGTAGTATTATTATTCATGTTCAGTAGAAGCCCAGGTGCGAAGAGATGGGAACTGATAATTTAAGTATTCCATACCACACCCCAATGGGATCTACCAAGAGGAGACAACGATCCTGCTTTCCCTCCCGAGTCCAATGTCCTGGTGATGAGACGGAGATATACTGATGACATAGATATTCATAGTCGGGATAAACATGTCCATTTTCTAAAACTTTCGGACGTCTGGAAACCATACAGAAATACCAAAGGATATGCAAGCAATCATCATTTTATTATTATTATTATTAATAATAAATTTCAATGTGAAGGATCCGAGTGCTCAAATCGCTACCGGCAGGACCTTATCATTTATCAGTTCAGAGTAATTGTTGTCTTTTTTTCTATTTGTTTTACTGTCCTAGTGTAGTCAGCAGGTATGGCAAAATCAATTATTTGGCATTCATTTTCAGTTGTGTTGAGGACGCCTATACTTGCTCTTCGGTTTTCCATAACTTGAACTGTTGGAAAGTCCTCGTCCAAGATTATCTTTGGCTTGGCATCTTCTTTCATTACTCTCCATTACTCTCCATTATTTATTATTATATGATTGACACTTTTATTTCCATATCTGAATGGGCGACAATTGTTCGTACGTTTTTCTTGTTTTCTTTCTTTCATTGTAATTTATTACTTTTCAAGCATTTACACTATAAATTTGCTGAATTACAGACAAGAGCTGTTGGCTGTAATCGTCTCAGATTTCCTGTACTTTTCTTCGAGATCTTGCCAACTCCAACATTGCCGTTGTCGGCACATTCCCTAATTCCATCAATCTCACGTCCAGTATCTTTTCTTATAGACACGACTCATGTTTCAAAAAAATTTATTTACTTTTCAGGCGAGGTTCTCGTACTTTGGACATATCTTCTGCATGGTTTCACTTCCCGCGGTTTCAGTTACCCACTGTCAAGCTTAGAAATAAACAATTCTCAAGCTACATGCTCCCTAAGGGCAAGAGTAGTAATGTTTGTAAATCGGATATGTTAAAGAGAAGTCAGAAAATTCTCACTGAAAGTTCTCCAATTATTAATAAATTTTAATTAATCATGGTCTCAAAGGACAAAAATCAAAATGCTGGTCAATGGTAAATCTTAAAGCTATCTCAATTGCTTAGTCTTCTGCTAAGGATGTTACTTCCCTGTGTCATACTCAACAATGCTTCCTGCCAAAATCTATGTTGCAATGTTATACGTCTAGCTCATGATTGTGTGTTGAATATTGCTGCCACATTTGATGCTTCTGTTATATCTTGAGATTCTTAGAGAGACCCAAAGAATTTAACATGTTTCCTGGCATCTCGGGTTTAATATCCTATACACCGCTGTAACCTCCCTGTGCCTTTTCTATAAATATTTTTATGACAATAGTTCTGCTGCGATTTAATCTTTGGTACATTGTCTTCAATAATGCAAGCTGAGTGCAAGATCAGAAGCCATTCCTTACAACTTTAGAGTTAAAATAGCTAAATGTAAGGGGAGGTTCTATTCTAATAATTTCTTCTCTCGCACTTTTCTTACGTGAAAACCTCTTCCGGCTTCTTGCTTTCAACTAACATCATCAAAAATTGAAATGCCATATCAATCGTCGTCATCTGCTTTTTTTATCCTATTTCGTTATTGCCCTTTCGCCTCAATAAATGTCCCCTAATTTCTTTAATTGTCAGTCACCCCTACTTTTAGGCGGCTATCGCCTTGGCTGAAGTGTAATTATTTTTTTAAAGTTATGTTAATAAGGGAAGAAAAAATGGTGCTCTGAGTTTGCTAAAATCTACAAAAAGAATTCTATTTCATGAGTCACATGAATTTTATTAAAGACATACTGGAAATATTAACTACATATAAATAATAAAGAAACATTAATATAAAGAAAAAAAGAAATAGATAGATAGATAGATAGATAGATAGATAGATAGATAGATAGATAGATAGATAGATAGATCTCAACAATCTGGAAATAAATGGATTTTAACAGATTGTGATAGATAGATTTTAACAGACAGCGATAGATAGATAGATAGATAGATAGATAGATAGATAGATAGATAGATAGATAGATTTTAACAGGCTGTGTCACATAGATAGATAGATAGATAGATAGATAGATAGATAGATAGATAGATAGATATCAACAAACTGGAAATAAGTAGATTTTAACAGATTGTGATAGATAGATAGAGAGGGAAATAAATGGACAGATAGATTTTAACAGAGATAGATAGATAGATTGATTGATTTTAACAGGCTGTGATAGATAGATAGATAGATAGATAGATAGATAGATAGATAGATAGATAGATAGATAGATATCAACAAACTGGAAATAAGTGGATTTTAACAGATTGCTATAGATAGATAGATACGTAGAGAGATTGATAGATAGATTTTAACAGATGTGATACGTAGAGAGATAAATACATTTTGTGATAGATAGATAGATAGATAGATAGATAGATAGATAGATAGATAGATAGATAAATAAATAAATAGCTAGATAGATAGATTTTAACAGTGATAAATAGATGGACAGATTTTAACAGAGATAGATAGATAGATAGGTAGATAGATGTGTGTGTGTGCAATGTTACAATTTTGGTCTTCTCTGTGTGTGTGTGCGTGTGAATGTGCGTGCATACAGAGAAAAAAAGACAAAAATGGAATCACCTTTAAAAGATGCGTTTTGTCCACGTGGCGTGTTTGTTTCGGTTTCTTCAGGTTGGAATGAAAGACAAAACTGTGTACAGAAAAATGTTTTGGGATATTTTAAGATAAGTAAAGCAATAAATTAAATCACCTAATCAGGTCATATAGGTATATATATATATATATATATATATATATATATATATATATATATATATATATATATATACCGGTTGCGATAAGTAGAATGTCGGCAGTTATAATTTCACGCGTGATTGTTGTTTGTTTTTGATTTTGACGACTGTAGGATCAGATGGAGAAGGTCTGAGAGAAAAGATCAACATGACAAAATTTACTCCGCCAGAAGTTTGGAAATGGCATCCTGTACTGCGCCAGAATCTCCAATACAAACATTTCAGAGTGTTAAGCGTGCTACTAGGTTGGCATTTAGGTCCCACCATTTTACTGTTGAAATAGGGAAATGTAACTGCCACTTCTACTCTAAAAGGCTTGTTGTCTCGCATTCCATGACAGTGAACAGGTTTCCACTTAATTGCTTCCCGTATAAGTACGTTCTTCAAAAATTTAAATGCAATGTCAATAGTCATCTTCCAATGACTTGATCTCCTTTACGCAATCCCCCACCCCCTATAACCAGTGTTTTCTCTTATTTTCACTCTTTGTTGCTTCCCGATCTTCGACCTGACTAGACGGACAACTCATTTATTCCGTGCCCTTAACCCATATGAGGGCCGGAATATCTTATCTCAACGATGTTGACCCCACACTTATTTACCAAGATTTCTTCTCATCTTGACGTTACCCGCAGGTCAACCAGTTGCTCCGTTTTCGACGAGAAAACGTTTGAGACCCATCGTTCGAGACGCGACACAGTCGCAAGCAGAACTTATCCCTCGTCAGTGAACCAAACTTTAAATACAGACAGGGATATCTTATTGACGAACAAACTTGCTGCCCGCAGGTCAGACCTTCTCCGTTTTCGACCAGAAGACGTTAGAGACACACGACACGGTCGTGAGCAAAAAAATTCGTATTCAACAGGTGACTTATACTTACCCCTCGTCAGTGAACCAGTAAATACAGACAGGGATATTATTACCTTCGAACAAACATTTTTCGTCTCTCTGGGCTCGCCGTAAACAACTCCACAAGACCATGAAACTCGCTTCAAACATTCTTCGTTTCTCCTGGCTAGATGCCCACAGCAATCCAGAAAATTTCCAGCAGGCAATTCAATGCCTCACCAAAAACTCTGAGACGACCGAACATTCTTTCTAACTATGAACCTGAACACAAAAATACCACACACACTTACAACGCCAAAAAAAATCCACAGTGAGTACTCCTTTCTATCTGTGCGCACATCCTTTTTCCAGAACCTTATAAAACTCTTTTTCCCGCCTTAGCCATCTTGCATTCCTATTTTGGCGCGGAACCCTTTTTCCAAATTTACTTGTTTCAATCTAATTAAAGATACACATGTTTTACAAATAGACGTCTTTGTCATTTTATTCCGGTTATCTCTTTGATGTTCATTAATTTATGCACTTGTTGATTGACCCATTTCCTCTCACTGTTCATTCACGCATATTACATTATTATTTTTTTTATACATTGCTTGTGGACTCGGTAGTTTAGTGTGGTGTCTGGCACAAGGCCACTTAGTAATAAACCAGCACTGCACCCTACCGGGTCCGTAACATCCACTTCTTATCCCTCCAGCTATGGGTAAATAGCAAGACAGAGTGGGTTCTATAGCCTTGGATGGCAACTGGTCTAGGAAAAGGACAACTCTTAATTCAAAACCTGCGGAGGGTC
>CAHIKZ030002366.1:20000-25000 GCA_903632075.3 Acanthosepion pharaonis
AGATTCGTCTTGTTTTCGACTCAACTGTAAACAGGACCCATGAGTAGATTTCTGCTCAACTGTAAACGCCACCTATATATAGTTTTTGACTCCAATGTAACCGAGACCCTTGGGTAGATTTCTCCTCAAATGTAAATTCGACAAATGTTTAGTTTTCAACTCAACTGTAAATCCGACATACGTCTTGTTTCGACTCAGCCGCCATCCCGACCTCTGTCTAGTTTTCGACTCCGCTGAAAACCAGATCTACGTTTAGTTTTTGACTCAGCCCTTATCCCGACCGATGTCCAATTTTCGACTCCACTGTATCCTGGATCTGTGTCTTGATTTTTCTCCTCACCTGTAAACTGGAGCGCCCTCTAGTTTTCGAATTAAGTATAAAACGAACTCATGTTAAGTTTTCGACTCACCTGTAAACCTGACTGTTGGGGCGCACCCACCTTCTGACTGATAATGGACTGATCCCTCTACGATATAGGTCAGTGCTAGAGAGACCAGAGAGATCTGGAGATCAGGTGACCATTACACTTCCGTCTCTCTACCGGAAGTGACCGTTGGACTTTAGACTCTTGCTAATTGTTATTACTAACCTGCGTTCGTTATTACTAACCACTCTGTTGTTAAATACCTCTTCAAATATACCAGTATTTTTCCCTACATCTGTGTTTGTCTTTATTTGAATACACACACGCGGGAACACTCCCAACATCTCAACACTGACCAATGTCTTTTTTGAGTGTAAACCGAACCTATGTCTGTCTTTCTACTCGAGTAAAAAAAAAACAACAAAAAACGTATGTCTACCGTTCTCCTCAAGTAAAAAAAAAAGAATATATATCTAAATTTCTACTCAAATAAAATACGAACATATGTCTGCCTTTTTATTTAAGTAAATAACTGAACCTATGTCTACCCTTCAGCTCAAGTAAAAAAAAAAAAAAAAACTTATGTCTACCATTTTTATTTAAGATCAAACAAGACTCTAATAGAATCTGTTTAGTTTTCGACTCAAGTGTAAACGAAAACTTTGTCTACATTTCAACTCGAGATTAAGCTGGACCTTGGTCTAACTTTATATTAATTCATGGTAATTTTTTTCTTATAAAATGTTATGACCTTTTCCTGGCTCGTGATGATGCTTTTCTTGGTCGTACCGAAAAGATTTTAGCACCCCCTTGTGAAGGAAAAACGATTTTCGTTTTTCTTTATTTGGTTTCGTAGTTGCATTACACTTCAATATCAATTTGGGTCATTGTGAAAATTAAACCTATTGTCTGACACATACTTCTTGCAGGCAAGATGCCGATTTGGTCCAAATTAATATTATGGTACTTCTATAAAAAAAAAGAGTTGAATAAAAAAAAATAAGACGATTCTAAATATATACATAGGTATAAATTTACAGACGCCCTTTGACATGATATACATGCACAAATACATGCAGAAACACACACTCTCTTTCTCTTTCACACACACTCACACCAAACACACACACACACACATATATATATATATATATATATATATATATATATATATATATGTGTGTGTATGTAGCTCACATATGTTCTTGTTGCTCTGTGAATGTGTATATGGGTGTAAGATTGATTTAATAGGCATTTCCTTATCAAATAAACATAAAAGAAAAATTGAGCAATCTTATTTTAATGTTACCTCAGCAGGCATTTTCACTGACACTAATTAATATGTAAGTGATGGATATAAGAAGAAAAGGCAAGTGATAAAAGGAATAATACACCAAAACTTGATTACAAAGAAAGGACCTGAAGATTAAAACCCTAGAAAACACTGATCGTCGTGAAAAAAAAAAATAATGACAAACTTATCATAAAAGATAGATGTCTTGATAATTGTTCCCCCAATAAAATACTCGAGAGCCACTCAATGTAGAGGATTATTGAATGAGTTTGTTGTATGAACCAAAGAGGAGGACGTAGGAAGTGCAGATAATTAAGATATGCAGTGTGAATAACCAGACAGGAATTGAACCTGAATCGCCTTTTCCATCAGGAAGCGCTTCATTTGGCAAAACGTGTTTTTACTACTTTAGCCACAAAGGCTGTGTTGACGTTGGAATATTTGAAACAAATTCTTGTCGGAGTCACAATCTTTCTTTACTATGAATTCTTAATCTATGCCGATTCTTATTAATTCTACTGTTTAAGAAAATAAGAAAAAAAATCAGAAATCGTAACTCAGACATGTGTACCCACTAATACATAGAGAGATAGATATAAACAGAGTAAATCAAAAATATAGGAACCGAGTGAGCTAACTAGATAAATATGTATGAACAGGCTGAAATAGATAGATAGATAGATAGATAGATAATGAACAGGCTGAGATAGATAGATAGATAGATAGATAATGAAAAGATTAATATATATATATATATATATATATATATATATATATATATATAGATAGATAGATAGATAGATAGATAGATAATGAATAAGCTGAGATAGATAAATATATATATATAGAGAGAGAGAGAGAGAGATAATGAAAAGGCTTAGATAGATAGATAGATAGATAGATAGATAGATAGATAGATAGATAATGAACAGGTTTAAATATATAGATAGATAGATAATGAATAAGCTGAGATAGATTGAACAGTCTGAGATACAGTATATATATATATATATATATATATATATATATATATATATATATAGAGAGAGAGAGAGAGAGATAGATAGATAGATAGATAGATAGATAGATAGATAGATAGATAGATAATGGACAGGCTGAAATCGATCGATAGATTACTTCTCCAGATATATGCTTCTCTGACTTCTATCTTCTATCTTTTACGCTCGTATATAC
Organism: Acanthosepion pharaonis; assembly: GCA_903632075.3. Lineage (NCBI taxonomy): Eukaryota > Metazoa > Mollusca > Cephalopoda > Sepiida > Sepiidae > Acanthosepion > Acanthosepion pharaonis. The sequence continues at coordinate 22,854 of CAHIKZ030002366.1, forward strand.
AGTATTTTGAAAGATGTTGCACACACACACAAACACACACATACATATATATTATTTAAAAATATATTTTTCTTTTTTTCTATTGTAAATATTACTATATATATTTATATATATATATATATATATATATATATATATATATATATATATATATATATATATATATATGAAGAACATATAGTTTAAGTGATGTTATCTTCATGGGTTAACGTGCTCAATAGCAGCAATAGGGCGTATGTAAATATCAAAGTGGACATTGAACACCTATAGACGACAGACTTTTCATTATAAAAGCAATCGTCAGACCATAATGATTAGGTTTAAGCCTGAAACAGATTTCAGTCTCTGGGTGTTGACTTGACTTTCCACTGCATATATTATATATATATATATATATATATATATATATATATATATATATATATATGTGTGTGTGTGTGTGTGACTGTGTGTGTATATATATATATACACATTCAATGTTCATAATAATAATAGTAATAATAATAGAATAATTATAATATATATATAATATATATATATATATATATATATATATATATATATATAGTTTATGAAAAACTAGGTAATCCGTCTGGGTAGACCCAAGGAGGATAAAATCCAGAGAGCTCAATGTAAATCCAGAGCAAATAATTTAAATAAAACAGATCACTTTAAGGTTTCATGTAATAAATTATTTCACCATATATTAATATATAAATTTTAATTGTAAATAAATTAACAACAAAAAAAAATTTTCAAGGTTCCCAAAAAGTATAAAAATGGAAAATATAGTCACTCCTAATCCGTCGGTCAAACATAAGGAACGAATAAAATGTATCTTTTGCTTACGAAAGGTCGGCTGAGGAAACTTAATGCAAACAGCCTTAAGGACTCGGAGATGGGGAACAGAGTGAGCATTATGTAAGATGGAAAAATTAAATCTATTTTAATCGTTTTCCAATACGTATTCCAATTCCCTCCTCATTTGTAATTTATTAATATGTGTACGGTTGTTTCTTGTGTCGGCAACGATTACCTTTTGAAAGTTTTGGCGAAAGTGTCCTAAATGTTTAAATGTTCCTTGATCTAAGCTTTCAGCTCACATGAGCCATCTTCAGAGTGGTTATATGGACATTTCAACAAAGATATTCACCATCAAATATATACAGTGACAGACGAAGGTGAGTTCAATACCTGGTTAAGGCAGTGGAGAACTTTCAGAGGGAAAATTAGCAGGAGATAACTGATAACTGACATCTATCAAACATGGCACGTGGAACTAGAACAGTCTACCCCAGTGATCGAAATAAAGGGTTCAGTTCGAAATTCCAACCACCTGAAGAAGGCCGGAGCGTACAACGGCCGAAACATTGTGACAAATATGGCGACAAAGATGAGGACATTAATCCGTCTAATGTAAATACTATATATATATATATATATATATATATATATATATATATATATATATATATATATATATATATATATATATATATATAGTCGACTCTCCCATCGAGTTCGAGGGTCAAACAGATTATTTCCCAGGAAACCGACAACCCAACAACAGCACATGAGATTTGATTATAGTGGTGAAGGTTTCGTGCAGGACCATCCATCCACACTTTTTGGAGGGCCGATTACAGAGACCTGGTGCACTAAGTGCCACAAGGTCCCCAAACGACCCTCCGCAGGTTTTTGAATTCAGAGTTATCCTTCTCCTAGATAAGTTGCCATCCAAGTCTGTCCTGCTATTTACCCATAGAGGAGGCACGGTAGAGTAATGGATAGCGGCTTGGATTAAGGAATCGCAGAGCCGAGTTCGAATTCCAGTCGAATCCATTACATTCACTTACGTGCTAATACCTTTGGGAAAGTTTTGAATCCTCTTCTTCTCCCTCCAGCTATATATATATATATATATATATATATATATATATATAAACAAAGACATGTACAAAAAAGAAAATAGATTTAAATTGGAAGTCATTATTTAATCTTGAGGTCTCTTTCGGACAACACTTATTCAAAAGGTATTCGTTGGCGAACCAACAAAGAATCAAAGATTCATTAATAAATAACAAATGGGGAGGGAAATTTAGAATTCGAAATTTCAGTCACCTGAAGAAGGCCAGAGCGTACAACGG
>CAHIKZ030002366.1:30000-57500 GCA_903632075.3 Acanthosepion pharaonis
ACTTGCAGTAGAACAAATAGGTACCCGAGGAAAAATGGGGAATAAAAAAAGAAAGAACCAAGAACATTAAAACAAGGTGAAAACAATCTTCTAGTGTTGCCGGTATAGTGACATGTAATTTTTCCATTGCCCAATCCCTCATTGAAATTGAAGGGTTCCATATTTGCTTCCTTAGCTCAACCGATTAACAGTCTTCTTTACTGGATCTATTTCATACTTCCTCTCTTTTGCCGAAATTTTCAATACTACCTTCTTGGTAACTCGGACCGCTTTAATATCCCTTCCTAAGTACCCATTAAACAGGAACCCTCTATCTATAAGATCTCTTTCCGTTATAAGCACACTGATTGGGTCTCATTCATGGATTTTCTTCGTGACACCCCTTGGACTATCATCTTTAACTTCCCACTTGAAAATCGCGCCACTGAAGATTCCTCTTGGGTCAAAGCCGTCATCCACGCTTTCATCCCTTCACGGAAATACCAGGTGAAAATGCAATACTCGCTATTGGCAACGCATAGCCCCTAAAAATATTGTCTCTCGTGATTACTGCTGTCTCTGTAACAGGATATTAAATAAGTACAAGGTCTCTATTCCTTCCACCCTCTTCAATCGATTTGAGGTGTTATCATCTCTGCTGAATGTTTTGCCCATAAATTCTCCTCAAATTATTGACTCATCTGGAGTATCCTTGCCTGATTTCCCACTTAGAAGTGATTCTCTGTTGAATGATATGTATATAACCGCTTCCATGGTCTCTGCTATCATCTCTAACCTTGATTCCCACGATATTTCTGACAGCTATGACCATATTCTCATCCTGCAGAATCCTGCTTTCAGATATAGGTTCATCCAACAGCCACCCTCTTGAACTAGCACAACACTACCCCGTCAAGGTACTTGTAGTCCTCCGTGCTGAGTCTGTCTCTGTGGGAAGATGATTGGTGTCATAATGTCGTGATCTCTCCAGATAGCTTCGTAAGCGTCATTACACTAATCCAACTTTTTTCGAATGACCTCAGATTAACACCAAAACACTGTAACATATTCGTATTGGAGGATTCGGTGCACATGCCGAGCACTTCAGCGTGCCGTGTCCAAATTTCTGTCGGAGTGAATAACTTCATGGTGGTCTTTTTCACAAACTGACCCTGTGCAGTCCACAAAATCACAAACAAACAAGGCACGTGCACGAAATTAAAAATAGAAAATGTCGAAAATTTACCTACTGCACCATATATATATATATATATATATATATATATGGCATTAGGAAAACTGTAATAGTTGCCGACGCGTTTCGTCCAATGTGGACTTTCTCGAGGCAAAAAACGAAATGAATTTATTTAAACAAAGTAACTAATAATAACAAAAACAAAATGTCCTTAGCAACTGGAAGAATTGTGACACCATTTACCAGCACAAAAAGAAAAGAAAGGAAAAGGAGAAAGGAAAGAAAGGAAAAGAGAGGCGAGACTTAAGCTTAGATGATAAAAGAAGCCACCCACGACCGGGGACATTGACAATGTTATTTTGATAAGTCGCAAATGGTGAAAGGTCTCATTACCATCGCAGAAAAATTCTAAATGGATAAGAAAATCAACTATGTTCTGGTGGCGAACTTGTGTTATCGGGGATAGATAACAGCCGCTTAATGCTGGCAAACATCTAATTAGCAAACCACAGACCGGCTGGCTAAGAACTCCAATTGACAATGTTATTTTGATAATTGACAAAAAACAGGTGAAATACAGGGCTTTGGATAGATAAGAAAAATTAACTGTGTCAGAAGGGACAAAAAATATTGTCGGGAAAGGATTTAATAGGTCGTCTGCTAACCGCACACGAAGCCAACCCTGAGTCACGACCGTTTTTGACAAGACATCTATAGGTGTTAGAATTCGGTTGTGATAACAAAACTATGTTATCAGAAATTGGCACCAAGAATGACTAGAACAATGGAACTGTTTTTTCGAGACGACGGTCGACTGTGTTTTGCTGGACGACCACCCATTCTGATAATTGGCGAAAATCTGACTGACGAAGTCCAGATGAGAATAGAGGTTATCACACTACTGGTCGCATTGTTCTGTTGGCGGCCAGAGAAGATGAGAGATGCGATTATGGAAAGAAAAGGAAAAGAAAAAGATAATTTTTTTTTTGAGCAAGATATATTTTTTTTTTCCTAAAACAAAGCCATCTGGATCACACACACCTGGCTGGACGCGATTGGCCGAATGATAACGAGGGCCAGGCGGAGGTGATCACGTGACGCAGGGGGGAAGCCGCCGCCGCCCATTTAGAGAGGATAGGTATGAGAAGTTGCTGCGAAGAAGTGGGGAGAACCGTTGACGCCCCTCTGAAGTATGGTGAGATATCCATTTGAGAATAAGAGAAAGTGGGAGTAATAGAAGACTTCCAAAAATGGAAAGGAGTGGAAAATTCCTAACCAAAAATAAATGAAGTGGATATGGATTTAGAATTATCGAGGAACCTCCAACCCCGACAAACCCACCCCGGTTTTGGTCGGCGTCCATATAAGCAAAGTCGCAGCGAGCAGAAATCAGTGGAGTCGAGAAGAGTTTTCTCGGAGAGTTTCCCGGAGAGTTCAGCAGAGAAGAGTGTTCAGTTGAAGCAGGCCTCGCAGCTGACTAAGATTCGCGCAACTTCCGAACTCATCTTCAATCCAAGAACAATTTATTTTGAAGAGTGACTTAGATCCATACCACCAAAATAAGTTTTTCGACTTTCGCATGAAGACACACCAAGAACCAATTTCTTAAAGAACAGACAACTTAACATGTTAAAACTCGCTTAACAAAATTAACGTGTCACAATCCATATAGAGGGTCGGGAGAGAGACGCAGTCCTATGTATCCAGCAACCAGATATAAAGTATTGTTATCCTTTTTTTTGATACCTTGAACTTTTGAGTTATCATTTTATGTTCTTTTATGCATATTTGTGCGATATCACCCTCGTTTGAACTCAATTTGTATTACGGCCCCAACTACTGATTGATTTCGTCTGCCTAAGATCAATTCATAACGTGGGTAGGCGGACTGGAGATCAACGCAATTACTTTGGTAACCAGGCGTTGGAAGCGAGTTGGGAACGACGAGGCTGATATCGAATCTAACCAGATTCCCATCCGAATCACCAAAAGGTTAGAACGTCACATTTGGTTGCCACAGGACGGGACAACACGACTGACGCAAACAGGCGGACGTCACGTTTGGAGCGGCGACACCCGTACGAAGCAGCGAGGAGCGAGCGAAGGCTGTGTTTAGGGACGTCACAGAATTCTGTTATTATTATTTACTTTGTTTAAACAAATTCATTTTGTTTTTTGCCTTGGAAAAGTCCACACTGGACGAAACGCGTAGCAACTATTACAGTTTTCCTATTGTCATTTATATTTATAGATATTGTCTTTTCTACAGGTTAACTCTGAGAAATTTTATATATATATATATATATATATATATATATATATATATATATATATGTTCATTGATGCATGATTCATTAAATAATATAGACAAGTTTTGTCTATTTATTTTATGTAAATTCTTTTCATATCGTGTCATACGCTTAATCGCATTATCATTAAAAGAAGAAAGAAAGTCACAATATTGATACCTATTTTTTAATCTTATCTAAGCTTTCGGCTTGCATAAGCCATTACCAAAGATTACAATTACATTACAATATATTAAACAATACACGGACAAAATAGTAATGATATTAATTTCCTCCAGTTGGTCCCGGGGTAGTTATATCTTGATATTTGTTGGTGCTCCTTTCCCAATTTGATTTTTCAAATATCGTCATAAATTCTCGATTGGGTTCAAGTCTGGGGACTGACTTGGCCATTGCAAGACATCAACGTTACTTTCAGCTAAGCATTTCTTTGTAGATTTAGCTGTATACTTAGACTCATTATCCAGTTAGAAAACCCAATCAGGAGGTAGCCGAATTCTCTCAACAGAACGCATTAAATTGTCTTGCAGGATTTTCTGGTTGCTTTCGGCATTCATCTTGCCATCTATTATTGATATTCTACCCCAGATCATGATACTGCCACCACCAAACTTTACAGTTGGCAACGTGTTCTTTGGTAAGTATGATTCACCGCCTTTCCTCCACACATGATTTCGATAATTATGACCAAACAACTCTATTTTAGTTTCATCTGGCCATAGTACTTTTTCCCAAAACGAATATTCTTTATCTTTATGCTCTTTAACGAATTTTAGCCTAGCGTCTCTGTGTCGTTTCAAGAGGAGTGGAGTCTTCCTTGGGATGCGTGATTTCAGACTGTTTTTGTGTAGTTCATTACATATTGTACGCTTGGTTACTTTAATCCCTAATGCACGCAGATGATCCTGCAGCTCTTCTCGGGTAACCTGTGGATTTTGTTGGATCTGGCGTCCTAATATCCTTGCTGATCTTAGAGAAATCTTCCTCAGAGCACCAGTTCGTCTTTGGTTTTCGACGCTGTTACGAGTTTTAAACCTTGCAAAGAACGAAGCAATTGTAGTAAAAGGAATATTCAGGTAGTTAGAAATAGTTCTGTAACTGTTCCCATCTTTCCAAAGAGACAAAATGAGTTGTATTTGTGAAATAGTCAATTCTTTACATTTAGGCATTATTAGAACTTTCTCGTAAAACTAGAAATTGCGGAATGCTCTGATAATGGCTAATAGCGTTAACTATAATTACTGATAACATTACTGGAACATTCTAGAATATACTTTTTTCATAATTAATTGATTATTTTATTCTAATAATTGATTTGTACGAATACTTTTTTCACCAGTTAGAATTAAAAAAATGTATTAATTTCTGTTAGAATAATAATTAATTAAGTTTATTATTATTTTTAATAATATGTGTCTTTATACATAAAATGTGCCGAGATTTTTTTTTTATTTAAGGCTTTTACATTTATGAAAATACAATTTTTCAAGTGTATTTATTTATTTCCCACCCTTGTACATCATATATATATATATATATATATATATATATATATATATATATATATAATATATATATATATATATATATATATATATATATATATATATATATATATATATATATCATAAATACAGAATGTATAAAAATACATTTAAAAAATTTTGGGGTGGATTCCTAATAATATAACAAGGAAAAATGTCCATTTAAACATATATCCACAAATCGTTCATTTTTTCATTTTCTTTTTAGTTATTATATTTAAAGAAAATTTACGGTAGATAGCACTGTGTTAACATGTAGACTAGGTAACATTTGCCATTCGTGTACATTTGTGGCTTGTCGCTCTTCAATGTTTAGCGTGTTTAGTAGTTTTCCATTTAACAATGGTAAGATATTCATATTGTGAGCAGGCAGATATAATTTTTACATACTGCCGTGTGGATACGGACAACAGTAGGGTTAGAATTAGGGTTAGGGTTAGAATTAGGGTTAGGGTTAGAATTAGGGTTAGCGTTAGGGTTAGTGTTAGAATTAGGGTTAGGGTTAGAATTAGGGTTAGGGTTAGGGTTAGAATTAGGGTTAGGGTTAAGGTTAGGGTTTTATGCAGTGTTCATTGAGGATTTTTCAGCAGCCTCCCCGACAGTAGAGCGTTGTGTTTCGTCCGCTGTCCAGAAAGATTGATTGATTTATTTTTTACGTCTTATCAACTCTTTCTGTGTTATTTATAGTCAATCATATTTTTGATTGCAATAATAATACTTATTTTTTGTTTTGTGAGTAAATATAGCATTAGGAGATAACAATGATTTTACTAAATCCAAGGTCTACTTTTTAACCCATATCTGGGAGGAGGGTAAAGATGTGTGCGTTTCCCAAGTTTATTTGCTCGTAAGTGAATGCAATATCGCCAGAAAGAAAACAGATGTGTTGGAATGATACTTACGTTGGGATTTGGTTTCTTCGAATATGTAGATTAAAGATAAGCTTTTTGAAGGAAAGCGCAAATCCTTAGTCGTGTACACCCCGACACAAATGAAATCAAAGAATTTAAGTTCTCAATTTGCTTTTAAACATGTTTGCCAAATTGTTTCTCTTTCTTTTTTTTTTTTCATACGGCGATCAGTTTCATTTGAATACAATATATATATATATATATATATATATATATATATATATATATTTTCTTCTCCACAACTTATGCAGCTTTCTTTGTCCGTTTTAACGTACCATTTCTTATTTTGCCAGACACAGTTACACGTACGCTCATTAAACTAATATGCCGACATTTCAGTCTGTCTTATCAGAATCGTATACGATAAATCTTTCTCTATATATTTTCGAACTTAGCGCTTTATTAAATCTCTGGGGTTAGCTTGTTCGTGGTCGGCTGTTCAAGACCTGTTTCATAAATGAAAAGTATTCTTTTCAGATATTACCCACGGGACAAATAAAATGAGATGAAATTGTTGGTTAGGGTGTAGAGTGTCATCGTAGTTCAATCGACTGGCAAGTAGTACGTGGCGCGCAGTAACTGAGCAGTTCTAAGTAAGAACTAGAAGAGATATCCCAAGACATAGACATTGAAACGTAGAGTAAATAAATAATTCAGTTCGAAATTCCCTGAAAATTACCCAGTATCCATACAGTGTAGACATACAGTGGGGTCCGAAAGTCTTGTCCGCCGCATATAATATAATATATACATAATATAGTATATACTTATAATATAAAAGGACTAGAAGAGATATCCCAAGACATAAATAGTGAAACAGCAGATTAAATAAATAATTCAGTTCGAAATTCCCTAAAAACTACTTTGTATTCTTTCATTATAGACATACAGGTTGGTCCGAAAGTCTTTCACTTAAATAATTTTTATCAAGTCAAAAAATATCGCAGATTTTACAACCGTAAATAAACAGCATCAATATTTTGCTGGCTTATTTGAAAGAATTACAATTAATGAAAGTGTCTTCCTTGTTAAACAGATGCCGTATGTTCTTTCAGGCAAAGCTTACATTCCTACAGCCCCGCTAAAAGACATCTGCAAAACTTAACTCGCATATGAGACAGGATCGCAGAGATTACCGTAACTAGATTAAAAGCTAAACACCTAATTTCAAGAAACTACAAGGTTGTCCGAAAGTCTAGTCACCCCGACATAACATAATTTTCTATTTGAGATGGCTGACACGAAAATGACGGTGTTCATACAGACCTTCTTAATGTGTGACAGCGTCAATGAAAATGAATAAACTGAAGCCACCATATGTGATTTATATTACTGTACTACTACTTGTTCTATTGTCCTCATTACTTTATGGTAGGAGGTGACAGGAATTTCGGACTACATGTATGTAGACATGATAAAAATATAAGTGGTCCGAAAGACTAGTCAGCCCTACATAATATAAGTTTCTGTTTCAGCTGGCTGCCAGGAAAATCGTGTTGTTCATACAGATCTTCTCTATTTATGACAGCGTCAAAGTTAATAAATTGAATCCAATAGATGTGCCTTGTATTAATGCATTACTTCTTTTTGTTCTCTTTACTTTTTTGGTAGGGACCGACAAGAGTTTTAGACCACACTGTCGATTAATTGAGAAATAGTTTTACAACAATTTTCAGGTTATTTAAAGCCAGAAATACCTTCAGGTTGCTAGAATTTTTATCAGCTTAGTTTACACTATAATACTAGGGAAAAAAACAAAGAAAAATATGGAAAGAATGAAGAAAAGAACAAAGAATTGATTTTTTTTCTACGGTTTTCAACCCATTACAGGTTATTTAGCGCAAGAAAATATTTTGAGTCTCTGTTTATATTTCTGATATGAGGTATTATGTACACTATTTATATTATTCGGACTATAGTCCTAATCTTTGTCGCCATAATTATCACAACGTTTCGGCCTTTCAATATCTCTCTATATTTCTGAGATGAGGTATTATGTACACTATTTACATTATTCGGACTAGTGTCCTCATCTTTGTCGCCATATTTATTACAACGTTTCGGCCCTTCAGTATCTGTCTATATTTCTGAGATGAGGCATTATGTGCACTATTTACATTATTCGGACTATTGTCCTCATCTCTGTCGCCATATTTATTACAAGGTTTGGGCCCTTCAGTATCTGTCAATATTTCTGTGATGAGGTATTTTGTACATTTTTTATATTATTCGGACTATTTTCTTCATCTTTGTCGCCATATTTATCAGAACGTTTCTGCCCTTCAGTATATCTCTATATTTCTGAGATGAGGTATTTTGTACACTATTTACATTATTCGGACTATTTTCCTCATCTTTGTCGCCATATTTATCAGACCGTTTCTGCCCTTCAGTATATGTCTATATTTTTGAGATGAGGTATTTAGTACATTATTCGGACAATTGTCCTCATCTTTGTCGCCATATTTATCAGAACGTTTCTGACCTTCAGTATCTGTCTAGATTTCTGAGATGAGGTATTATGTAAATTGTTTACATTATTCGGACTATTGTCCTCAACTTTGTCGCCATATTATTACAACGTTTAGGCCTTTCAGTATCTGTCTCAATTTCTGTGATGGGGAATTATGTACATTATTCACATTATTCGGACTATTGTCCTAATTTTTTCGCCATATTATTACAACGTTTCGGCCTTTCAGTATCTCTCTATATTTCTGTGAAGAGGTATGTACACTATTTACAGTATTCGAACTATGGTCCTCACCTTTGTCGCCATCTTTATTACAACGTTTCGGCCGTTGTATGCTCCGGCCTTCTTCAGTTGGTTAGAATGTCGAACTGAACCCTTTATTTTGCTCATTGAGGTAGACTGTTATAGTTCTACGTTCCATGTCTAATAGGTGTCAGTTATCAGTTATCTACTGTTAATTCCCCTCACCAAGTTCTCCACAGCCTTAAGCAGGCATTGAACTCACACTCATTACGTCCTGTCACTGGATCTAACTAACCCGAAGGACACATGGCACAATGGATAAAGGCGGTAATTATATCGAGATATTTCGGTAATTATAAAATTAAGTTCGGACTCATTCGCGTTTTATAAAGTTGAAATTAATTCCGCAACCCCTAATTTTAACTCTAAGTAAGTTACTTTCGTTTTCAATAAGTGTGGATATGGCATTCTTTAAATAAAAGTTGTGGCTGAATTTATTCCTATGCATGACTAGCGTATTTGATATTTGTTATGCATAATACACACACACACACACACACACACACACATATATCATATTATCCACTGACTCTTTAGCAGCTCCTCTCCCAATTTTAACATCAAAACAATTTCTATCTATATCTCTGAGATGAGGTATTATGAATAATTGCATTATTTACATAATTCGGACTGTTACCTTCTTCTTCATTGCTAAATTGACAATGTTTCGGCCTCAAGGACACATGGCCCAGTGGATAAAGACGTTGGATAGATCCACTGACTAGTCCCAAAGAGTTGTGAGTTCAACACCAGGCTACAGCAGTGGTGAACCAAAACTTGGAGACTTCAGTTAAAGGGAAATAATGAGACATCCGGAAGAGGCATGGAACGTGGAACTAGAATAACCTACCCCGGTGGGCGAATTAAAGGATTCGGTTCGAAATTCTAATCATCTGAAGAAGACCGGAGCGTAAGACGGTGAAAATGATAATGAAGATGAGGATAACAGTCCAAATAATATAAATAATGCAAGAACTGATTTGACTTTATACCAAATTCGTTCAAGTTGAAGCAGGATGTGTAAAATATCTGTAAGGAATTGTCACAATTAGTAATTTATGCTTAGTCCCTTCTCGCTCTCCTTCGCTATAAGATTTTGTAGTTTCCTTTCTGTGTCTGCTACCAACACTGTGCCATCAGCATGTCTTAAGATGTTAGGATTGTAACCACCAATAATGAATCCTGTTAGGGACTTCTAGTTCTCTCAGAATCGCTTCACTATATATGCTGAACATGTTCAGTTAGAAGGCACATCTTTGCCATACTCCCCTTTCTATTTTCTAGTAAACCATAAATGTTTTTTTGGCTAGAACTCCTTAGGTATTGTCCCTTTTAGCAATTTAACGAGTGGTACATTTCTTCAATATTTTTCAACGTTCGATGCAGTATTTTAAGTATTAAATGGAAGCGCTCCAATATTTTTTAATTGCTGTCATTTTGAATCTGATTTTACTCCATCTGCGTTTATGATGTGTTTTTTTTTTTTTTTTCGGAAAAGGTATTTTACCTAAATTCTTTGTGTTATCTTTTAAATACAATTTTCGCACATGCTTTAAAAATGCTGATTTAGAATTTGTTCTTTCTAAAATACAATAGTTTCTGCTACTTCCTTGACCTCAAAAATACCTCATTATCTGTGCTATGAAGAAAACAAGAATAGGCTTTTATTTTGGCTTTATATAGGTGAATAATTTACTTTACTTCGGAATTGACTATTTCGAGAATTAAAAAAAAGACTCTTTTCCCCGTTAGAAATAATAAATAATACGTTTACTCAACATCATCATCACTATTGCCAAGTGTGGTTGAAGAGTCATTGTAACGTGGCTTTAGTAAAGTAGACCTGGCAGAGACCATCCATCTTCGTTTAACTACTACTAACTATTACAATAATAGTATTCGTTTTTTTATTATTTAACCCCAAGCAAGAAAATTAAACAACTAAGACACAAGTGGTTACTGAGGGGTGATAGAATATGAGAAAAAAAATCATTGTTAATTAGAGAGAACAATAAAAGATAAAAAATGACTGGAATGCAAGAATTCGGAAGAGAGTTCCACAGGCGAGAAGTGCAAGAGAAGAAACTGATAGCATAGAAATTATGGTCGCATCTCGTCATTTCAATTTTAGAATTATGAAATCTTGTTGCTAATCTAGTACCCTACTTATATTCTTAGAGTTTAGGGTACCATAGAATAAAGTTCATTACAACAATTATCATAAAAATACTTGCAGAAAGGTCACCGAGAATCTGCGTTACAGCGATGTGAAAGTGACTGAAGCCGAGATGCCAGGTTAGGATCAATAACATTACATATTCTACTTTGTATTTTATCAAGAATCTCTAAATACAGACTATCATCTGTTCCGCAATATTACAAAAAATGATGTAAATGTCATATCGACTTTTTGATTTCTTGACCAATAGGTTGAAAACTTCAACAATGGGATCCAACCACTGCAACACCTATAGAAAAATTATGTGTCTATTGTAATCATTTACACTATTTACATTGTTCGGACTGTTGTCCTCATCTTTCTGCCATATTCACGACGTTTCGGCTGTTGTATGCTCCGGCCTTCTTCAGGAGATTGGAATTTCGACCTGAACTATTTATTTCTTCCATCGGGGTAGATTGTTCTAGTTCTACGAGCCATGCCTCTATCAGTTATCTCCCTTTAACTCAACTCTCCAAGTTTTATTTGTTCACATCTGCTGTAACCCGGTATTGAACTCACAACTCTTTGGGTCAATTCCCTGGCTTCAACCTTTTATTCACTGGACCATGTCGTCCGGAAAAGGGTCTATATTAAAAACAATATATACCTCATTTGATCACTTTCTTGGTCTTGGTCAGCCTATGAGATTTTCAGCTGACCCTCGTAATTAACAAATAGGTATCATACCTGATGATGGCCAGAAAATACATCGGCCGATATATTGTGAGTAGAATAATTAAGGAGAGTTTGTAAACACAAATAATAAAGATAATTAATCATTTTAAAATCGCCGACATAAATTACCATTTCTGAAGCAAGGGAGGGTCATCACTTAAAAAAGGAGTCCAACAGAAAAAGAAAAAAACAAAAGAGAAAAATCTATCGCCTGGATTCTACTGAAACTCAAGGATAATGTTTACGCAACTTTGCAAATTGAAAAGGTCCAGGTAATAGTATTTTTCTTCTCTAGGTTTAAAATAAATTCATACTTAACTTTAAAATATGCAAATATTCTAGAGGGATATTTCCTGATCATTTCTCCCCAAATTGTACAAGAAAAAGAATTGGTCCACAAACGGATATGAAATTCGAAACTAGAGATTTCTAAAACAGTTCATAAAACGAAATTTTGTAAAGTGAAGTAGCAAATGCCATTAGTTTGTATCGAGAAAAATTTCCCAGATTTCAAAAATAATCTTGGGTAAGATTTTATCTGTAACTGACAGCATTGTAATGCGCAAATAGGAAAAAGAAACGGACTTATCTTTTTGGAGAGGGTTTATCGGGTAGATTTACGAGATGTTTCTTAACAAACTCTACGACACAAAATGCATGAGGCTATGCAGTTAAACTTATATAGGATTATATTTACAGACTTCTACAGCATTGAATTTTGGCGTGTAGGAAAACAGGCAAAGAAGAGAACTGTACGATAGTTTTGAAAATAGTCAAAACCGGTTTTCAGTTTCTGGGCGAGGCATTAGATTTCACTAAATCTCACTAGGAAAAGTATAAATCTATCTCTCCTTGTCTTAACTGTGAATAAATTAGAGAACGAACTGCGCCCTATCGTCCTGGGGAGGGCAACCAGTATAAAATAAGATAATTTCGAAATCAAATCAGTTGCGAACACATTATATTACTGTTTATATTTAAGATGTCTTTTTTGACATCCCGACGTGGTAAATAATGCTTAAAAAGATTGTCAAAAAAAAATTACATTTGAAAAGTCAGTTCGATCCTTACATAAATTGCCCCATACTTTCGGCCTTGTGCCACATCTAATTTTTACGCTTGAAAATTTATAAGGGCACCTCGAGGCGGTGTAACGGTCGTTTTTTTGTCTAGCTTCAAAAAAATTACGAATGAGTAGTGTTATACCGGAACATTACCTATTCTATTGTAATAAACTCTCCCACACATAATAAGTAGTAGTAGTAGTAGCGGTCGCCAGTTGAGCTCAGTGGAGTTGAGTGAGTCAGTCGATGTCGGACATTGAAGTATCAACCATCACAACTAGATTGCTGCGTCATTAATTCTTATTTCAAGTTCCTAACGTTTTGTAAGGACCGACTTAGTGAAAATTCAAGTCTCCACTGTGAAAACTACTCTACAACAAGTAGTGAGTTCGATCCTTAAAATGGTTCCCCCATTTTTTCATTTTTGTGCCTCATCTAAGCTACGCTAGGAAAATCTCTATATCTTAGATACTTATAAAAAAGCCTGATTTCTAGAATAAACACACACACACACATACAAATATATACATATATATATAACGTTTAAAAATTTAACATGTTTCTCTAGTATTTCAGCTTCTTCATATTTTCAAATGAATTATGGAAATGGCAGTAATCTGAATTTTAGTTCAGTGTCCTTTTTTATTGCTCACGTAGACCTCTCGTGTCTTTGTATTTGGAGTTAATGTGTGCGCGTGTGTGCGTCTGGATTGTAGTGGGCATTTTTGTATCAGTTTGTGTCAGTGTGCCTAATTCCTGAAGATATTAGTGGCATGTTGGTATGCATGTATGGTTGGTATCACATTTCTAGTTGGACTTCGAGGATTTGGGTGATTATATATTTCTATGTATTACGAGAGATTCCAGATGGTTGTCTCAATGCCGGTCTCTCTGATGTTCGTAGATTCCGGCAATTATGTCTCTTGAAGTTTCGCCTATATAGCTCTTCTAGCATAGCAGGCATTTAATATTATAAATCCCGAAATTAGATATGGTGTTGGTATGAATTTCCCGAATTTTGTTGACAGACTATTGCGGTGTAGGATTATGAATTTAATTTTTTTTTTCTCACTCTGGTCGCGTCGATGTGCATAATTCTTGAAGATGGTAGTGCAATGTACGCGTTTTTGTGTACTTGGATATCATATTTCCAGTTGGTCTTGAGGAATTTGGTTGATATGTGTGTGCGTATGGTGGACATTTTTGTTTCTGAAAAAGTGTCCTTATGTTGGTTGGGGGATGTTTGGTGCCCGAGTGGAAGAATTAAATTGTATCATCAGCAGGGATGTGCATATTAGATTTTTAAAGTATGTGTTTTATGAAATTTGGTGATATAAAAAAGAATTTTTGGCAAGTGAAAATGTTATAAGTATCTTTTCTAAATATTTTCTTCGTAGGGAAACATGATCCATTCTTATTAAGGAGGATTTTTTTAATAAATCTTATGGACTACGGGAGAATTCACTAGATTGTCTCAACGTAGGTCTCTCTTATGTTCGTTGATTCGGGTCTTTATGTTTCTAGAAGTTTCGCCTATATCAATCGAAGACATTTAATATTGAAGACATTTAATATTATATATCCCGGTATCTGATGTAGTGCTGGTGGCATGTTTCTTGCTAACTAGGTCTCTGATTGCCTTGAAGGTGGTGATTATGATCATGGTGTCGGGCATAATTGATTGATTCTTGAATTTTGTTGATAGAATTTTGAAGGGTAGGTGATATGTCCCGGAAAGGGCTATATTTGTTCGAAGTAGCAAAGTGGTTGTTGACTACTGTAACCGAGTAGGACAATCTAGCAGGTAACCGTAATGGACTGGTCCTCGTCGTAGTGGTAGGCAATAGGCGTAGGCCAATAGGCGAGGTCAATAGGCGCCGTCCTGTACCTCCACATCAGTCTGTATTTATGGCTGACACCAGCCAATCATATTACTGTTAGGAGGAACCTAGGTGTATGCATATTCATTACATCAGTAGGATTATATATTTTTCGTTATTTGTTGTGGCTCTTTTTTAAAAACAAACAACTCAGAACTAAAAGTATCGCAATTTTCTTTGCTATAACGAATTTTTCCAACATGTCTCCCGGACCCTTAATAAAAATGAACATTGAAATTTTATAATTTTATAAATGTTTTCCATTTCTCCTTCACCTATCATTTATTTTCATATATATATTGTTGTGGATAAGTTTTAATATCTTATATTACAAGGATTCATTTGGATTATATATCAACGGATTTAAAATACCTTTATATATATATATATATATATATATATATATATAAATTTAAATAGAAAATAGGCAACCTTAAGGGTCCATTAGTTATGATTTATTTCCCCAGGTGTATGAATTTTACCTGTTTCGTCAGAACGCACTGATTAGCTGAAAGATTTATTTTCCTGTATTTTATTTGTTTTAAATCAAAACAATTTTGACTTCGTTACTAAAAAATCGAAAACTGAAAAGGATAAATAAAAAATAAATAAATTAAAAAAATAAATAAGAAAAAACAATTAAAATAAATTAATCCAAATAAATAAATAAAGTAAATATTAAACAAATTAAGAAAAACTCTGTGACAAATAACCCCTTAGGATGTTACAATCAATCCCAAAACAAACTGGAAACTCTGATTGGACGAAAAAATAGTAATATTACCTTCCCAAACCAAACTAAAAATCGAAAAAACAAAAAGAATAAATAAAAATATATAAAATAAAAGTAAATAAATAAAAAAAAATAAAAAATAAAAAGGGTTCATCAAATAAATAAATAATACCTTTTCCTTCAAATAACCGTTAGAATAGACTAAATACAATTAAGTTTGAACCGGCGTATACAAAAGTAATTAAAAAAACACAACACATGTAGCCTGATTTAGCATTTACCATGAAACAGTCTTCGCCTCTGAATGTTGACTTCAATAAAGTTTTTTATATTTAAATACGATCTATCTATGATATTTGAGAATTTTTAAAAATATAAAAATATAAACAAACATATTTAAAATTATATTTCTTCATTCATTAAATTCATATAAGTATAACCCGGATATAAGAGAGTTAATTGGATCAAAAAGAATTTCCAAAAATATCCGTTTTTAAAGCTATTTTAAAATAAATTAACACAGGCTTTTAAATTTGGGACCAGAGAAATCTAGAATTATATATCGGTTTTTACTACGTTATAAAAGGGTCTCTTATAAGGTTAAACTGTATATATATATATATACAATATATATATATATATATATATATAAATTATTCAAATAAAAAATAAAATAAGGTTAAACATTTAAATGGCGAAACATCTATCATAAAAACAATTCAAATAATATATACAAAACCTTTATTTCCGTTATGAATGAAATGATCCTTGTTTATATAAATTTCTTTAGTATTAGGTCTTTTTTTTTTAATATCATATCGTCTGTTTATACAGACATCTACAAATATAGAATAGATGTTGTTCTTTTTTTTATCAATATATAATAAAGGACAATTAAATTTTAAAAATATATATAGTTCATGCCACTTTGACAGAAAAAATTTAGAAATTAAAAAATTCGTTCATCACCATATATGAACGCACAACTAAATTTAAAAATTTAAAATCAAACTCAGCGTTGCTTTAGTGCGCTCAAAAAAACAATAACTCATTTTCAATAGCATTTTCGGATACAACAATACATATATTTTCGTTGTCCTCTTATTACTAAGAGAAAAAAACAAGAACAACATCTATTCTATACCTGAAGATGTCTGTAGGAACAGACGAAAGCTTGTAATAAAAAATAAACCTAATACGGCAGAAATTTATATAAACAAGGATCATTTCATTCATAACGGATACGGAGGTTTTTGTATATTATTTGAATTGTTTGCGATGATGGATATCTCGCCATTTAAATCATTAACCTTTGCATTTTTTTTGAAATGTGAATAATTCATGTATTTTAAATTGATTGCACGTTTATATATATATATATATATATATATATATATATATATATATATATATATATATATATATATAAATATATATATGATAGTATGAAAATTTTTTAAATATTTCAAATTTTCTGAATATTTTCAAATGAATTTTGAAAAGGCAATGAAAAAATTCATCTAAATTTTTATTTTATTTTATTTTCTTCAATATATATGAACAATTTTAATGAATGAAGGACTGTTCTGTTACGAAATTTATTTTGGTTAATTTTCAAGTCACTCACGATGACAATGGTCAAAAATTAAAATTTAAATACATATTGCCTTTTGTGGGGATTAAATTGTATGTAAGCCATTTTAAAATTTTTGAAATATTAAAAATGAACCTTATTTAATATCGAAAAACTGTTTTATTATTGCAATAAAATCCAGAATTTGTTTATGAGTCTGTCTTTGCAGTATTAAAGATTAGTATAAAAGTTTGGTGTCACTTACTACTACCTGATGTTATTATTTTTGCTTATTTGTTATATGCTGATCTATATATGGCCCAAAAATACTAAATTTGAAAATTTACAGGTCAACCTAATTGAGAGAAATTGGTTCATGATATAAAATTTCAAAAATTTAATATTATTTCTTTATTGTTAGTGTGGGAGATACATAAGGGTTCATAAACATTATTTTTTTCCAAAAGGTAGAAAAGTTTTAGGTGAACATCAAATTTGATTCAATATTTTGTAATAATAATAAATATGTGGTAGATTATATACTTGCATTGCTGGGATAATATAAATTATAAAATTTAAAATAGTCTTAGTAACAAAACATATACAAATCTATAAAGTTCATTTCAAAAATTTTTTTAAATAAAATTAGAAATAAATAAGATCATTGTTTGTTTAATAATTGAAATATGAGAATGAATAAAAATAATTGTTCTAAATCTTACAAAAATTATAAATTTCAAGCTGGAAAAAAGAAGTTAAATTTACTATGATAAACCCTTTTAAATTTAAGGAAGTTAGATTTTTTTAAAAATATAATTAGTTTGGGAATCCATAAATAATAATTATGATATAAAAGAATTATTTAAAACAATATGTACACACACACAATAATATACAAACATATACATCTGTGTGTGAGTGCATACCCTTTTATCAAGACCCCAAGCTGTTTTCTAAAAACAAATGAAACTCTAAACCATATATTTTTTATGATACATACCTACTTATGATAAAACTTAATTTATAAAATCCATGCAATAATATGAATACATCTATGTGCAAATTAATTGAAACAAAACGACTAATTCTGTTATTTACTTTTTTTCGTATTTTTCCTATGAAATATGAATCATGGCACATGTTAGTATGTCCATTCTACGAAGTCGTTCCTTGCAGATTGACCACAGATTCTCGATTGGATTTAAATCAAGATATTTCCGGGTCAGTCTATATAGTACTTTGATTTGTTCACTGGTAAGGCTCCCCAGTGTGTTCGTGCAGCGTTAAGATTTTCGTATGCTTCCTTGAAGTAACGTCCATCGCAGACAATGGCCGTATGACAACTAATCGACCGTCGAGACAATAGTGTCTGGGCGTCATAAAATCTGATGCGATCACGGAACATTTTTCAAGTCCAAACAAATTTCATCATACACCCAGAAAGTAGATTCATATTACTGTACACCACTGCAAATGACCTAATCTGAGGAAAAAATAGAAATCGATTAAACTCTGTCAATTCAGTGGGTCTTTTTAACCGTATGGTGAAAAAAGGAAACAAAAAGCGGTTGTTTCAATTAAACAAAAACAAGGGTTGTAGACGAACAGCAATAACTAAATATAAAATAGAACTTTTTAGTCTTCATTTATAAATACCATGACACGGTCAGAAGATCCAAATAACTTTTTGCTTTCCTGGTATATTATAAAATATAGATGAGTAGTGCATTTAATAAATTCTTATGTATAAGATCGTTTATTGTTCATAGATATTTTTTTTTAATTACCCCAAGTTTTGCCAATATATACTAAGAAACAATTGTGACTCTTTGTTTTATATACGGAACCTTATCAAAAAGTACGGAGACTGATACCAGAAAAATAAAACTTCAACATTTCATCATTCTTGGAATATATATTGGGTGGGGACTTCTTGAAAGATGCAGCTGCTTTGATTTTATTTTTTTGGATATTCGACATCTCAAAAATCTGTTTTTTTGAAAATGTGGGATTTGATTAAGAAAAAAAAAAGTCGTTGGGTGTTAGATCAGGAGAATATACAATATGTAGCGAAATTTGGGGAATTATTATAAAAAAAAATTTTATAATTTTTCCTTCCAAGCATGGTTACAAAACAAGAAAATAAACCGTGAACGTTAGAAATTATTCTGTCTACTTAGAAAAAAACTCTTCAATTTATACCAAGACAATTTCAACAAACTTCAGTTCCGTTATATATTAAAGCAAAAGAAAAATTTATTAAAATCAAACCTTAAAATTGTTCATAATTATTATTGTTATTACTTGGATGTGTTGTAATTATTTGCAGAAATTTAAAAAAAAATGTATCGATGAATCGAAAATGGATCTTATACTTAATAATTTATCAAATACGTTAGACATACACAGTAAACTGAATTACACACATATTAATTTAAAATAATAATACATAGACAGAAATATTTGAGAAAAAGAATCTATCGAGTCATGACAAAAATGTAAATGATATTGAAATATTTTTTTTTCAAACATCTCCTTTCCAAAAGAATTAAAATGAACTTCCCAAAGCCCAACATACATGAATAAATAAAATTTTAAAAATAAAACAAATCCAAATCTTTTATTATTTTAATCATTTTAAATAATTCATCAAATTAAAATAATATAATAACCACATTAATATAAAAATACGAAAAAAATATATATATATATATATATATATATATATATATATATATATATATATATATATATATATATATCTTTATAGAAATATTGTGTGTGTAAATATTCATTTTCAGATATATGAATGTATCTGTGGAGGAAAAAATAAATAAAAAATACAAGATAAAAATTATTTATGGGCGACTTGTTTCATCCACTGATGTACTTTATCGTTAGAAATTTAATATATATTTTATTTAAATATGTTTTATATAAATTTTTTTTAGGCAAAATCACTGTCTTATTAATTATATTTTGTTTTAAATTTTTCAGTCAAAAAATATATATTTATTATATATATATATATATATATATATATATATATATATATATAATATTAGTGGAAAATATACATACATATGCAAAAATATATAAATTTATATACATATATATTTTTAGATAAAAAAAAAAAATTCCAAGAGGAAGAATCCAGGTAGAACTCAATGTCCAGGACAGAGTAAGGATATAATAAAAAATCTTTAAACACTAATATTCCATGGTTATAATTTATTCCATTGGAATCGTAAATACGATCCAATTTATCAGACCTACATTAAAAAAAAAAAAAAAAAAAAAAACAACTCCGGAAATAAAAAAAACAAAATTTAGAGAGAGATTAAAACAAATAAGGAAGAGGAGAGATGGGTGGAAGGGGTTTAAATAAGAGAAAAGAATGAATGTTGACGGATGTCTAATGCATAAAGATACATTTCGTGGTGACATACACACACCATAGACAATCTAATGTTAGAATAAGAGGGAGGGAAAGACGAGGTGGGGGAGAGAGATGGGACGAAGGGCCGCTTTGTTTGAGACAATTTGACAAATTTATTTCTCAGGTAGAACTCAATGTCTAGGACAGAAAGGATATAATGTGTGTTTGTGTAATATTCCATGGTCATAATTTATTCCATTGGAATCGTAAATAATATCAATTCATCAGATTTACACATTCAAAAGGAAACAACTTTTTTGAATTTGTAGGTCTTGATGAGTTGGATCGTTTTACGATTCCAATGGAATAATATATGACCATGGAATATTAGTAAAGTTGGAGAGGTATATCTAAAAGAAATATATATATATATATATATTATATCAATGTTCCTTTTCGTCCTTGAGAAGGACTTCATCGTACTAAAGTCATGTTTTTATTCAGGGAATTATATATGTGCAGGAAAAAGAGAATATAAAACAGAAGATTCGCTTATACTCAAATACCGACAGGAAACGCTTACGTCACAACAAACAATGGTTCAAAGAATTCCGATAATTGTCTCTACCTACTCTGATAAGGACTTTAGAAAATTGGACAGTTAAACACTGTTTCTTGTAATTTTCTTCGGAAGTGAACTATGGACAGTTTCTGGCGCAATTCCACTCTTGTCTGAGAAGGATTATTTGTAATGTGGAAAAGTCGATCATTAAAATTAATCAACAGCAAAAAAAATATCAGTTCTTAAAATATTTGCCTTAAAGAATATTTTTCCATTAAATACAGTGATTATTATATGTGATATAATACACTAAGAAGTCTGAATAATTATATTTAATTTCTTTAAATGTCCGTGAAGGCGAATTTTCGCATGTGTTACTTGGTTAAATGTACATGATTTAACCCTGCGATAATGTGGGGCCTAAACGAACCCTGACGCGCAGTTGTTAAGAGTGTCTGTTTCGTATGCGTATATTTATGCGTGGCATTTATGGCCCAAGTCTAGCAAAGACACAAACGAGCACGTGCAATCAGCAAACATAAAAAATATCACTCTTATATATTGACGTCACAAAATCTTATATAAATATAAATATATATATATATATATATATATATATATATATATATATATATATATATATATATATATATGTGTGTGTGTGTGTGTGTGTTCATATAAACAAAATAAAATAAATAATATAGACATATAAGCGGAATAGTTTATTTCCTCCAACAAGTCCCAATTGAAATTGTATATTCAAAATGAAATAACTTTCAACAAATTTAGTGCATACTAAATATCAAATAGTATTCACACAACTTTATATATATATATATATATATATATATATATATATATATATATATATGTGTATATAAAAGTGTATATAAATATAAATAAATATATATATGTATAATTATTTATATATTATATTCATTACTTATTAGAAAGCGCTCAATATCAGAGATAGAGCTAACATATTTGGTTGGATAGATGTGAGTTTGTGACCCTGGGTTTTCATTTTTTTTGATCGTCCAGACAAACACTATATATATATATATATATATATGTGTGTGTGTGTGTGTGTGTGTGTGTGTGTGTGTGTAGTAGTAGTAGTAGTAGTAGTAGTAGTATTAGATAGTAGTAGTAGTAGTAGTAGTAGTAGTAGTATAGTGGTAAAAACGCCCAAAATATACAACAAATGGTTACAGACCTATTTCAACTGTCTAAATGATATATATATATATTCAACTCCTATATGCAAACTGAGTTCGTGATATAGAATTTATACATTTCAAAATGGATAAATGGTTAAATTTGTCCATTTTCATACGGACTCAATCTATATACCAGGCTTGAATAACACTTACAAAGTTTTCGTCGGTTGAAATAGGTCTATACCCCATCTTAGGCAATTTTGAACTGTTTGGTTTAGTGCCATTTATTTGCTCTCTAATAATAAATACATTGGCTTCTTTTTGTGGGTCAGTTTTAATATTTGATATTACTAAGATCCACTTGGATAATATGCCAACGGATTTATTACCTTTACTGTTACACACACATATACGCGTATATGTGGATTTAGGCAGCATGATTACATTTGGTTAAATTCAAAACCTCGAGGAATAAATAGAATCTAATACACAATTATTTTTTAATGATGGATAAAACTATTGCACATGCTAGACCAAACCAGATAATCGTATTATTATTATTTTAATATAGGAAAAGATTATTTATTTTTCTTGCATTTTGATTGAGACATTTATTTTCGGTTCATAAGAGATCGAAGATCAGAAATAGCATCAACATTTAACTGACCAATGAAAAAAAAGAAAAAAAAAACACAAATATTTTACATAGATAAAGGGAAATATATCATGTGTTGGCTGTATCTGAGGAGAACAACTTTTGTATTTCGCAGCTATATGGTCTTCAGGAATCCTTTAATTAGCCTACTGGAATCTTTTCTAACAATTTAGGGCGCCTACTATTTCTCCTTTGCGTTGGGTTTGTTGATGTTCCCATGTGCCACATTTTTGAGATTTCGATTATCATTATTATTATTATTATTATTAATATATCCATATTAAATATTTTAAACACAACCTTTCTTAAATGAAATATGTTTATTTAATTCTGCTTTCACAAGGAATTGTGCCTCAATTATTTAACGGATGTTAAATGATACTTGGAATACAGACTGCACATAACTTTGCGTGATTAGTGCCCGTCCATGGTGAGTTTATCCTTTCAATTTATTTGTCGTTGTATTTGGAGTTCAAAAGAAAAAAGAATATTGTGCACCAATATAATACGAATAATACAGTTACACATTATTTGTATTTTAGAGCTTGAACATTTAGATAGGTTTAATAGAGAAAATTTGAAGGAAAGTCGATTTTGTCAGCTCTTAGTTTAGTCATATTCTTTGATGCTGAATATTTTCTGGTTCCTCTTTGTTATTTTGGTAAGGAGAGAACGTAACGGCATGACAGGTGACTAGTGTAGTTCTGGCTAGGTGTCTGGTGATTGGTGGGATTGTTATCTGCAAGACAGTTGTAAGTTGTTCGACTTCATTAGCTACCATCGTCTGTTTCTAAAAGTACATCTGTCTCTGTTTGAATTTAACAGTTTTTATATGATCGTTTTTATGTCCTTACAATGATGTTCCTCCTGTATATTGCTCAAGAGCCACTCGAAGTAGAGATCTGTATAGTACTAGACACCGCCCCAAGAAAAGTGATAATGCGGAAGACGCGAGTTGCATTTTAATATTCTCAAGGAAAAATTTTTGGGAAGGAACCGTCAAACCCAATCAAGTAAACAAGGTAACAAGTGATAAAAACTGGAGAGGTGTGTGAACGGAGCGGTAGGCAAACCTAAATTCTCTCGTTCACAGCATTAATTCAAAAGAGGGCTCAATACCGATAGTAGAGCCATAATTATTTTTTACAAAACAGTTTTACAAAACAGATTAACTCCTTCAAAAGATGCAACTTAATTTAATTGGTGCATTTCAGTTGCAC
This sequence comes from Acanthosepion pharaonis, assembly GCA_903632075.3. Lineage (NCBI taxonomy): Eukaryota > Metazoa > Mollusca > Cephalopoda > Sepiida > Sepiidae > Acanthosepion > Acanthosepion pharaonis. Next base: position 53,837 of record CAHIKZ030002366.1, read on the forward strand.
TTATGACGACTGGTGAGAACCAAAATGTTTGATGAGTAATTCTGTTTTGTAAGCAAGCCGCATCAATTTGAACATTTTCCGTTTATCTATTTGTTAAAATTGACCACATTTTAAGAGGGAAGTTTAAGGATAACGAAAGGATAAGAAACACAAAAGGGTGACAGAATGAAACAATATTGTTTGTTGAAGGACTATTGAGGTGTTAAAGTGATGGCTCGACCCGAATTTTTCTTAATCGACAGCAACGGTCGAGGGTACAGGCATCTGGCAATTCAACCTCCTAAGAGTATTACAAATTGGGGGAGGAAAGGGGGAATAGTGGAGAGTAAGACGATGATGGGGAAGGAGGGATAAGTTCAAACGATGGTTATAGTAGTAATTGGAAACTTGTTTGGTAACTTTAAAACAAAGCCAGAGCTGAATTGCATATATTTAGGCTAGAATTATTGCTACTCGTTTTTTAATCAATCGATGCATTTTGTAAATTAATAAATTAAGAGGTGGAAATATTTTCTTGGTATGTTGAATACATAAGTTTTTTTTTCTTTTAACAATTAGTTTTACTTCATAATTTATGATATGAGTAGAAAGGTATATAAAAGTATGGGGTATTAATATAACTTTTATTAGCAAATTTTGACCTATTGTCGGACTGTATAACATGTAGGATAAGTATCGATGTAAATCAATTTATCTGATACTATTACTAGTATTATATTAAAACCATTCTTAGAATCATAATCTAAGATAGATTAGTAGAAAGGTATAAAAGAGGTTTGAAACTTGTATACAATTAGGTGAGTTGTAATTTTAAATGTTTGGGGTTAGGGTTAGGGAAGTTTGCAAGATTTCAATGTTAGATCTTGATTTAATAATTTGCTGTTGTTCAAAGTTTTAATAATACATTTTGTATGCAAACATAGAAAACAAGGTTCGTTTAAAATTTGCAAGTTCTGGATTGTTTTAGGATTATCTATTTAACATTACGTATTTTGATTTCTTTCTTCAGTTTCCAAAAGTATTTAGAAAGTGATATCATATTGCATTTGCTTGTATTAGTAAAAGCAGATACGTGAGTGTAATATCGATCCTTAAAGGGTCTTCTAGTGGATCCCACGTACAATCTAATGTCCTTGGGGTTCTTATTTGATGAGATATAGATTATATATACAATAGATTTCGTTAGGCACTTGTTTCATAATGGACATTGATCAGGGATTCTGCAATTACATAGCTCGGTAACCTGGGGTATATTAGAATTTCTGTTTCGGGTGCGTTTTTTTTTTCTCGTTATAAAGTTTTAGTATTCAATTGTTGTGTGATTTAATAATTTTATCTAGATTTCTAGAACAGCTATAACTAATATTTAGGGTATTGCGGTGGAAGATTTGACTTAATTTAATATCCGTAGGAAAGTGTTTGTTAATTAGATTTAAAAATTTGTGTCCCAATTTGGTACGGACTAATTTATCGAAGGGAGGTGTATACCAAATTATTTTACTTTCCTCTATTGTACTTTCTAGAGTAACTATGTTTTCCCAATATTTAATTTCGGAAGTGTCTTCATAAGCTCCAACAGAGGACAAAAACCTCAGTAAAAGTATTCTCTTTTTTATATATATATATATATATATATATATATATATATATATATATATATATATATATATATATATAGTGTAGGCGCTACACACATACACACAGATACATATATATATATATATATATATATATATATATATATATATATATATATATAGCACGTATAATAGTGGTGTTAATAAATTAAGTATATACTGCCAGTCTATGATAAGCACTTGAAAGATTACTTTGTGCATGAAACTCCTAGTCGTGCTACCGGTGAGGATAATATATATATATATATATATATATATATATATATATATATATTATAATTAATGCTTTTAGTTTCAGTAAGTTTAAATATTTCTGTTTGTTGTTTTATCTTCTGTGCCTTATAAAAACATCAGATTTTCTCTAGTACGCACACTGATACGCACACAGAGAAACTGACGCAAATAGACACACACACTCAAACACACACACACACACACACACACACACACACACATATATATATATATATATATATATATATATATATATATATAATTTTAAACGTTATTTTAGTAGATACCTATATTTGATTAGGCGTTCGGTTTGTTACTTAAACAGTATACTTATTTTTGTCTACAGCCTTGGAAATAAAAGGAAACGTGTTACAGAAAAATATACACTCTCCGGAAAATAAATATTCACAAAAAAAAAAACAGATAAACATTTTAATAAATAAACGGGGTGAATATTCAAATATGGTTATGCACTAGGATAACATTAAAATACATCATATATATATATATATATATATGTATATATATATACATGGGATAGCGACATAAATTTTAATATACATTTTTATGTATCAAGAGTTTTTAAAGACGAGATGTATGACAGATTTGAAAAAAGGTTTTTTAACGCGTTTCTTCCATTGGAAGTCAACAAAACTATTTTACAAATTGGCACACACTCCCAAAAAACTAAAAGATAACATATACTTAACACACACAGCCCCTTCCCAGCAACCAATAAACCTGCCAAAATGACCAAGGGGGAATTCTTAGACTCAGGAATCTCCCTGCCTCTATTTTAAAAACAACTTGAAAGAAGCAGGTTGACCAAAATAAGGACTGAAGAAAATTAACGATAGAATAAACAAATGAAAAATTCAGAAAAATTCACTTTCTTCAGAGACAGTGATTCACTCCTGTAATTCACTGTTACTAACAAGCAGCGATTTTTTCTCCTGATGATGGCCATGCTGGCCGAAACTTGTCAAGGAACCTAATTAAAATAATAAAAAATATTAACCGAAACTAGTCGAGGAACCTGATTAAAATAATAACATTTCAAATCAACAACAAACTCGTGTATACGAGACGCGGAAGCGAAAATCGCGTCGCAGTTCGTGACGTCACACATGACCACGCGAGAGTGAAAACGAGAAGAATTAATAACCAACAGAGACAAAATAACCGTTTCTGAAACAATAGAATGAATTTATGCAATATTGTCAATATTAGATTTTTTTTTTCGCTTCAATTTCATGTTCTTAGTTCTTTCTTTTTTTATCCCTTATTTTTCCTTGGGTATTTGTTTGTTCATTTACAAACCAAAACACCTAGGGCTTTTCAGACGATAATAATATATATATATATATATATATATATATATATATATATATATATATATATATATATATATATATATATATATATATATATATATATATATATATATATATATATATATATATATATATATATATACAGTTTTAAAACTATATTAAATAGAAGTAGACAACCTCAAGGGCATATATATATATATATATATATATATATATATATATATATATATATATATATATATATATAATATGTATATATAAAATTATTAGGAGCTACCATCCAAAAGGGGTACAGTCTTATGAGTAAAAGGAATCATAAAATCCTCTAATAATTTCTATCGCATATATATAATTCCTTGAACCGCCTTCTAATAATCTGGATGTAACGGCTTGGGGATAGTAGTCATAGCTCCTGGGGGCACAGTCCTGAGGTAAGTGAAACTCGGATGAGTTACACCA